>RYFJ01002837.1:42500-110283 GCA_003991445.1 Oryza meyeriana var. granulata | reverse complement strand
AAAAACAAGCGCATGAAACCATCGCTCATCAAGAGTAAATTGATTATCGTCAGTCTATAGGACCGACCCGAACCTCCACACAGAACTGATGATTAACAAGATCTCATAGCCAATAAACTGATGCGATCGTGAGTTAAAATATGATAACTAATCGGCTATACCCCGCATAGAGACGGCTTGCGCAGCAAGGTATCAACAGGCGGAGAGATTTTCACTCGGCCAGTTTTATAGGCTGGAGGCTCGATTTGCTTGTTTTATTGTCAATAACTTTTGATGGATGACACCGCGGCCCAGTAACCGTTGCGATCTACGCACGCTGGTGTGGAATCTTAATCCAATCTATGGATGCAAACTGAACAATGCAACCATAGACAAAAATAAAGTAAGTATCTGGGTAAGCCGACTACCAAAAGCCGACTAGAATATCGACCTAACGAGGAAGTCCAGCCATACGTAGCCGGTGTGACAAACTTTAGCCCTCTCGAGGACGTCAATAACAGCAACCCGGCTCGAAGAAGCAAGAACCCATCGAAGGGTGCAGCGGCCGAAGTTTATGATCGGAAGATAAGGTTAACAAGTGCCCGTACGTATTATACCCGAGTTAGCAGAGCCTATAGACACGTACATGATTTCCTAATGTAGTAACAGAAAAACACTAATAAGACCCAACCGGACACGAGCAGGTTTCCTAAAGATAAGCGCTTGCCTATATTGAATTAAATATTAAATACTGCCAATACAACGGTCTTCACGCCCCCTCCCGGAATCGGTTCTTCGATCAAGTTTGCGCTAGTGACTGTAATTTTCCCCCTGGAGCCGAATCTGATACAGCGCTTACCAAATTTGCGTTAACACATGCCCCCAATTTCGAGTTCTTCTATAGATTCGAAATTCTTTCGTTGTGGCCTCCAGATTTCTTCCATACCGAGGCGCCAAGGTAGCCCACTTGCCATAATTGTTTGAGAACAGTGCCAACGGCCTCGATTCCCGCCCGGTCATCTATCTATATTAAAAAACGCTTCATCTCCCTAGCCTTTTTTACGCTTTCACATCCACTAGAGCACCACCGCGTTCATCTCCCAAAACTTCGACAACTCCAGCGAACCCAGACGAACCGACAGCCTTGCTTATTTTTTCCCGTTGATTCCTGCATCGTTCTTTCTCTCTCGATGGCATCAGCATCCGCAGTCCCTGAGGTAATCTTCCTGCTCGATATTTTTCCTGATTTTGTAGCCTAGATGCACCCAACTCACCATGTTCTCCACTGTTCTTTTCATCATTTGTTTACGTAGCATCTTAGAGACCAGATCTTGATCCCGGGGACCGCCGATTTCGCCGAATCTTTTCTACCATGGCCCATGGGTAGCGAAGACCCCACAGATTTCATAAGCGCCGAGACCCAACGTAATTATCTTTCATAAACTCGGCCATGCTAGTCAGTGAACTGGACCAATATTTCAGGTCATGGCCGAGCAAGCTGCCTGGGTGGAGAGATTGGTATACCAGAGTATCGGCTGTGAAGAGAACCCTCTGGAAGAATCAACCATGGCCACTGCATCAATTCTCTCTCTCGGCCGATAGGAAAGGAATGAACCTCTACTCGCATCGCCTCAATACTTTTGGTCTGATGCCCTCAATGCCTTCATGTTCAGGCACGGGCGATGACTCCTACACTTGCTGGATGTGACTATGCTCACCTGCCTTGACACGACGAGCGTACATCGCCCTTCAAGCTCCGATTTTAAACTGCTCATCGGCTCCAAGCAAAGAACATCGTCACTCCAGTCCAACTATCGCATTCATAATAAGGGAATGATCAGTCGATGAGGGAACATGTTGCTTTTTTTTGAACTATGGCTGGAAACAGTTGATTTTGTGGCGCAAGACCCTCGTCCAACGGGTCAACATGCAATGTTTGGTAGAGTGCTTGCGTTGATCGGAAACAGATCCCTTGGGGCAATTCCTCCTTGCGCTACCTATCACTGTCTTCACCAAGTAGAGCGACCAAGCTATCGGCTGGCCAGCCCATACCGGCCATATCGGGGTCCATGGTGGTTGTGGCAGACTCTGCTCAATGTCTACACCTCAAGGGCTTCTTTGGGACTTCTTTCTCAACAATGCCTTTCCAGCCGATTACACAGAAGACCAGGATCCCACTTACGCGATACGTTCCATGGGCGAAGCTGCATCGGTTCTTTCTAGTGGCAAGATACCCCCGCTGGTCTTAGTCATGGTTTCAAGGGTTTTTTACAGTTTCACCAGGAGGCCACTCTCTGGTTTGCATACAATGAGGCATCATCATTCGAGATGCCTTCCAACTTTCGAGCCCACTATTAACGCGCCTGGACAGAATGAGAGTCCAAGGCCATATTCCTATCGGCCATTACCCCGTTTCCTGCTGCCAACTGGCTTTTCTCTGGCCGATCGCAACCATCATACGAGTTTTACCATCTCATCGGTCCTCCCGTCAACTTGGCCTTGGTCAACTTCCGAGTTTCGGCCTATTCTTCATCGACAAAACTTCAGGCTGGGGCAATGTCAATAACGCCCTAGAGTATGATCGGATGTGTGAGTTAACGGAACCCCTTCTTCTAGGCCTGGTGAATGTTTGCACTGCCAATACAAAGCTTTTCGTCCGATGTGGTTAGAATGGAAGAAACATCTATTCAGCTTGCGGCCCACCTGCTACTGTCACGTTCCCCGGCGTCGACGCCGACTACATGAATCTGATGAAGAGGTAACACCCGCAAGCCTTAATCGATCTCTCCGATCTATGCTCTCTCATTCGTTATTTGCAGGCTGCAACGTACTGTCGACCCCAATGAACGACAAGCAACAAGTTGGGTACTGGCCGATGTCTGATTCTATACCAACCCCCATGCCAACTCCAAACTTGGGGTAGGCCGACGACTGCCAGTCGTCCATCTGCACTTCGGCTCCTCAATGGCGCCTCAGCCAATAGGAAAAATGCAAGAAGTTTAGTGCACCGCCCCGTCCCTCAAGAACGCAGAAAACCATGCCCGATGTCATTCGTGGATTGCACAACCCACTCTCCCCAGCTGACACATCGGCTCCCTCCGATGCATCTCCTCAGTATATGCCAAAAGCTTTAAGCATGACATCTCACTCGTCATCTTATCTTGAGTCATTGTTCGAAACTCAAAGTCGGGCTCCAGAACCTCAACATTCCTTTCCAGACATGCCTCCAATCATTGAGCCGACTTACTCATCGCGCAACTGGCTGCCCACTCTCAGCACCAAGTCCTCCAAAAGCCATCGATGAGACTGTTCCTATTCCATCTCCTGGCATCGCCACCCCGACGACAACCTATTCATCTTCCTAAAGCCGATGCACCGAGCTGCCACGATGTCCTTCCTGCAGGTATTCTCTTTATGCCCATACTTCACTTTTAATTTTTTATTGATCTTTTACCGATGTCAAATTTTGCGAGTCCTTAGCCATGTTTTCTTTTTGACATCAGCAAGTACTTGGAGGCAAAAGACGAAACACCACAGCGCATCAACCAAACGCGTCCTTCCTAGCCGATTGTGCGCGATTACTTAACGAGCATCATCAATCGCTGCTGGAAAACCAATTGATGCGTTAGTGGAAGACTGCGGAGCGATTTGGGCAAGACTTGCAGAAATTGAACACCATCTGCCTGAAGACTTGTCGACGCACTGAACTCCTGCAGCATATCTGGAGTCTCACAGATTTAAACTCATCAAGCTTAGACAGGATAAAGCGATGGCTGACCAACAGAAGATAGCCAAGATATCCAAGCGCATCGGATGCTCACGGATCAGAAGCTGTCAGCCCAATAGAGAAGAAAAACTTGATGACATGGCAGCTGCCTCCCAGAGCTCCAATCCAAGCTAGACCAACTGGAAGAAGAAGGAGGGGGCGAAATGAAATTTGCTGGCAGAACTTGAAAAAGTTCGCCAAGGATCAGTTCGAAAGGTGAAGACAACAGAACCCAACAATTATTGCGCTCCTCCGCAAGCTATGTCAAGAAACAAGAGGCTAAGGTTGCAGCGATGGTGCGTCAAGTCATACTCACATCGGCGCGAAAGAACTTAGCAAAGGAACTATAGCCCGGCTCCGATGAAGTCGCGACCGGCGCATCCGGGCAGGGGCAGCGCGAGCGTGGCCTGCAGACTTATTATGAAGACACGAAATCCGTGTGCCTTATAATGAGATTGACCGTAAATCGCCTGCGTGCCAATCGACTAATGATCCAAATCATGTATTTAATAATGACCGATGGCCTCCTGGAACATGTTGGTTTGTCGTAATATATCTGATCGGCTCTGCTGCCCGCTTCTTTCACCCCTGATAACATTTCTGTGTGTTTGAACTAAAGGCGATATCGATTGATATCGCTGTCTTTAGGCGAGTGTAAAAACATGCTTTCTGAACTATTTTAGAAATCGGCTATACTTAACCGATTAAGAGTTGATCCAAACGCTAGGATAGTATTTCTTGAGATATTTCCCGTTAAGGCGCTTTAAGCAAACTCGACCCGTCAAGATCCTCTAACATTACATGTAGGCATTTTACATTACCGATAAGGCACATAACGATCCTTCCAATCTAGCGACGGCTTTCCTGTTAGACTATCTAGGGAAAACGCTTTCCGAATTTCGCTAATCAATGCGAGTATACTCCCCGCACAAGATTTCACTTCAACTTGACTTGATTACTTGCACTTCCTAGGCACAGTAAGACTTAGTTCACCTACGTAAGCCTGAGTGCTGGGTAGCCTTGTTTCTTGATCCTTTCCATGCCTTAACGCGGATTCATGAGCCAATCTTCAAGTTGTCATGCTGATCATTAAGTTAATATATAATCATCGGCTATCAACGATTCGCAAGAAGAAATTCTCCTAGAAGCCCGATGTTGTTAGATCTCACCAAGGTAGAAACTGGCCTTCATGTCCATATACCAACTGATACGGGCACACCAAGTATATCCATACACGCCATCCCGATAGGCCATAGTGAATCGGCTAATGTAGTATGCCATCGCCGCCTTGCTCACAATCTTCCGCTGCGCTTAATCACTTGATCAAACTCTTATTAGAGGCTTCTGGCTGTCCATTAGCCTGAGCATATATAAGCGATGAATTAATAACTTGATTCCCATACTGGCAGCAAACTGTTGAAACTCAAATCGGACACGGAAACAGATCCCTGATCGAGTAGTTATCATAACTGAGGAATTCCAATCGTAATAATTATATGCCGCCTTTACAAACTCGATCACCTCTCAGACGTAACTTTCTTGCAAAGGAATCGGCAAATTCTACCCACTTAGTAAATAATCTGTCGCCGCCAATATGAAATTTATGTTATTTACGCCGATGGAGGAAAAATCTAGCCGATCATGTCATTCCCCATCCTCTGAACTGGCCACGTTTGATGACAGGATTCAGTAAGCCGATGCTAGTGCTCGCTGTATATTTCCAAATTTCTGACAATCTTGACATCCTTTATAGTACCTGAAGCATCTTCAGCATTGCTAGCCAAAAATATCCTGACTCTTCTCAGCAACCGACTTCATCTATGAGCCGATTGATGAGTCCCACAGACGCCCTCATGCATCTCGCACATAACCAATTTGGCTTCTTCCAAACTCAGGCACCTAAGCAGAACTCCCTCAAAAGTCCGATAATACAGTTCCCCATCAAGCAGAAAATACTTAGTAGCTTTATACCGAAGTTTTCTAGAAACCGATTGCGACGGATTTTGCAGATAATCAATTATTTCCTGTCTCCAGTCATCGGCTTCTAACCTTGAATGTCAATATCGCTATTTCAACCTCAACCTACGCTACTCAGCCGATAACCTGAAGCAATCTGTGCAAGATCATTGGCTTCTAGATTTTGCTCCCTAGGAATATGATCTATTGATACCATCTTGAGAACTTCTTCAAACAAATCCGTACATTCCTCATAGTATGATCTCAAAACGTCATCCCTGCACTCATATTCCCCCAGACAACTGCTTGATCACCAACAAAAAGAATCGCCAACAATCTCTAGATAATCGCGTCCGATCTCCTTAAAAGTTGAAGTCCTTTTAATCCTCCTCGTATTCCGCCTGATTATTAGTCCGATAGGTGTTAATTGTAAATCAAACTCCAAAACTTGCCCCTTGAGGCGATATAATAACCAAAGCCGATACCAGATCCATGCTTGCAAACCGGTCCATCAAACAAACAAAGTCCATGGGATCGGCTCCACATAACCTTCGTGAGCCTCTGTGCTGTACAATAAATCGGCCACTGCCTGTCCCTTGATTGCTTTAGCCGATTCATATCTCAAGTTGAACTCTGTCAAAGCAAAAATCCATTTACCAACTCGCCCTTTCAAGACTGGAGCCAACAACATATATCTGACCACATCGGCCTTGCAAACTACTGTACACTCAGCCGATAGGACATAATGCCTTAACTTCGTACATGAGAAATATAAACACAGGCATAACTATTCCATCGCAGGATATCTTGTTTCAGCATCCAAAAGCCTTCTGCTCAGATAAAACACAACTCGCTCCTTTCCCTCCAATTCCTATATCAACACAGACCCGATGGATTTCTCATCGGCTGACAAGTACAACCTGAACGGCACTCCTTTCTACGGCGGAATTAAAATAGGTGGGGAACTCAGATAGTTTTTGATCTCGTCAAATGCTTCTGCTGTGCCGCCCCCTGCACACAAACTCTTGATCGGCTTTCACTTCAATAACGGAGTAAAAGACTCAATTCTTCCTGATAAATTGATATAAACCTCCTCAACAAAGTTAATCTTGCTGATCAATGATTGCAACTCTGTCTTATTGCTTGGCGGCTCTATAGTTTTAATGGCTCTGATGCTTCGCTGACTAACTTCAATTCCTCGCTCATGAACCATAAAACCCAAAAACTGCCCAGCCGATACACCAAAAGCGCATTTATTGGGATTCATCCTTAGTCCATATTTCTTGGCCCTCTCTAGCACTTTTCACAAATCGGCTATATGGCTTTCCTCACTTTTAGACTTAACCACCACATCATCAATGTAAATTTCTACCAACAAGTCGATGAGATCATGAAATATATAGTTCATCGCCCTCTGATAGGTCGCACCAGCACTTTTCAATCCAAAAGTCAGTACTACCCACTCATACAAGCCGATAGCTCCGGGACACCGAAATGCAGTCTTATGTATATCTTCTTCAGCCATAAAAATCTGATTGTATCCTGCATTGCCGTCCATGAAGCTGATAATATTGTGACCTGACGCTGATCCACCATAATCCGCTATCGGCATTGGGTATTCATCCTTGGGGGTAGCTTTATTCAGATCCCGGAAATCAATTACATATCCTCAATTCCCATTTTCTTCTCCACAGGACGAGTATTAGAAACCCACTCAGCATATCGGCAGTGGCCTTATAACTTGGCATCATACAACCTTGTGATTTCTGCTTGATTGGCTCATATAATTCTGCCTTGAATCTCTTGGAGCCTGTTTGAATGGCGATATCCTGGTTAGATGGCCAGCCGATGTTCAAGTAATTGATCGGCTTATCCTGGCATCTCATGGGTACTCCAAGCGAAACAATCCGATACTCCCTTCAACAGTGTTATCAATTCTTCTCAAAGTTCAGGACATAAACTTTTTGCTTATGTACGTCGTGCCTTGGCTTATCTCTAGTCCTAGTCGATCTCCTCTAAATCAATCAGTTGACGTAAATCCTGTGCCCTGTTTACCCCTCGAATTCTTCAATGGAGCCCATCAGAGCAACAATTCAGAGCCGACTTGCTGAATCGCTGTATCCCTGGCTGGTGACTTGAGATAGTCTCCTTCCCATATTTTTCCCGGATAGGCAGTCAACACATCGGCTTCCTAGAACTGGCAAATCGGTCATTGCAATGTTGTTGACCGATCTCTAGGATCCACCTCGACTTGATCTCCCTGCACTGTATCAAACATTGATGCATTGCGAAGCACGCAACAGTTCGCGTGAATCCAGTCCCTGCGAGAAGCAAACCATTATGACCCCATTCCATCGATACGAAAAACGTGGTAGGTAATGTCTTATTTCCCCACATCAACCTCACGTTTAAATACGCCTTTCGCCGTCTGTGAATTCCCACCGAAGTCTTTTAACACCATATTTGTCTTTATCAGATTTCGGTAGTCTTCCCCAATTTTCTGAAATGTAGCATGAGCATGAGATTAACTGCTGCTCCGCTCATCAAACCAGCATCTTTGTCAGTCGGCTTCCATTCACATAGCCCTTGATATATAGGCTTTAGGTGCCGATGCTTTGATTTCTTTCGGTTTATCAGAATACCCTGATCAGGTTCAACGTTAGTTGAGCAAAAACCTCCTCGTTGCCTTCTTCATCTGATGAAGTGCTTTATACCCCGAGGCAAAAAGAACACCATACTATTGGAGCCGACGCGGATCTTCATCGTCCTTCCTCTTTACTCACGCATACTGTTTGGTTTTCTTGTGACACCATGATCCCTCTTCCTATCTGTCTCTGTTCTTCCTGTTGCTCTCGGTGTCATAGCCGTTGTGCCCTTCTCTTTGATTCTTTGTGAATATCCACTAGGGCACCATTGAGGATTCGGACTTGTTTTCATGTAACTTCCTCTTCATCCTCTTCAAAGAACTCGTTCAGTGGATCGCCTGAATCGGCTATGAACCCGATGCTCTTTCCAAGGCGCGCCGATCCTGTGAAAACAATCTCCTGGACTGATCATGCCCCTGTCCCCATACTCACCGCACTGGGGGCAATCTTTACTGATAGCCGAATCTCATCCCTTGATCCCAGCAGAACCGGATAATGAACGGGCAGTTCAATGCAAGTTATATCTTTCGCTCATCCCTCTGTTCCTCAAACCTTGAATATTTTTCTGTCATACTCGATGAGTAGAGTAATCCTTGATTTGTACCTTTGCCGTCTTCCTCCATCGGGCTTTGAGTCGCTGATGACGATCCCGCGGATAGACCATGTTTACGGGGAAGGATGCCCATATCTTCATCGGGCTTCTTGTCTTCGATTTTGATTCTTCCTGCTCGACAGCCGATGAATTGTGCCTGAAAAACTTGCACTCGTTAGTATGATGCGATAAATATGTATTGTGCCACTTGCAATATCTTTTCTGTCTTAGTTCTTCGCTGATGGAATCACGTGTTGGCGGAGTTTGTATCTGTTTCTCTTGTGGAACAGCAAAGTCAAAGATTTTATTTGCTTTATTGAAAGATATGCAAATCATACCGCTCCTTGCCGATATCCTTAACCCATGGACATGATCCTGATCTCTTGTTCGGGCACTGCTCCCAGTCCAAGCCTCAACATCCGGATTCCTCACCGTCTGAGTCCGATGAATAACCTGTACCTGAGCAACCCTTCTCTGATATTTTATCCTTTTTGCCTCTTGAAATTGGCTTTCATGAGCCGATACCTTCGTGTACCAGGTGCCCGGGACTCGAAACTCTTGTGATGAAAACCTCTCCTTAATTGGCGCCAAGAGACCCTAGAAAGCTAGATCAGCTAGATGCCCTCGCTCAGGTTCAAACTATTAACATCGATTTCTGACGTCCCGAAATCGCTAACGTATTCCGGTACTTCGTTTCATCTGGTCGTTGCCTAAATGATGTCAAGTTCTGTCAGTCTCATCTCATGGATTCCGGCTAAGAAGTATTTATAAAGTAAACTGTGTTTTTTCTAGATCCGTCCACCCCTGAACGGAATTCGAGTGGCAATGAAGAGAACCATGTAAAAGCCGATCCAAGAGTGATAAAGGAAAAAACCTAACCCAGAGCCTCTTCAGCCGATGCACCTCCCCGCACTGCTGCCAGGAATCTGGCTGACGTGTGTCCACGGTAGATGTGTTGTCTTGCCCTGAGAACTTAGAGAAACTCCTCAGGACCCTGTATCCGACAGGTGGGTATAAGAACCTGTCAACAACCACTCAGGATATACGTGACGCCGATACATCAATGTTTGTTCTCTGGGCTTCGATCCCGAACTGCTCTCTTACGATTTCAGCAACCCTAGTTGATAGATCTTCTTCCCTCAGGTTGTCTTGTTTGATACTGCCAGGTGGAGTTTGTTGCCGATTCTGTCTATGATACTCCCTCTGGAAGTAAGTACTTGGATCGGCCCTGCCTCCTGGATAATTTGCTGATATCCCCCATTAGCAGACAATGATATCGAGCAGGAAGTCCCTGTTGCCCCCAGCTTGGTTCTATGTAAACATGTTTTCTGGTTATGTCTCTGCTGACGTTGTAAGCAAACTTATTTGGTTCAACCTTCGGTGGAGGTAAACAGGACCCCGAGTAGGCTCTTGAATAATTGATCCATCCACCGTCTTCTTTATGAGATTATGAATGTGTTCACCAAAATCCCGAATTGATTGATGAGCGCGTGATGAACTGCTTCATTCACCATCTCTTGCAAGGGTTTTACCAGTGGACTCTCAGGTGGCGTACGGCTCGATCTCCAACTAGTACTGGTTTCGGAAACTGGATTTTTGAATCGCCCTTGTCTTGTCATGCTGAATGACTCTAAGCACAGCTTCTGAAAATTGGCCATAGTTTGCTCAATTTGCTGTTTTTGTTCGTCTGTTAAATCTTCCATGCTGACCGAAATTATGTTGTCTGTTTTACTTCCTTTCGGCCATGTTACAAATCTGATTGTTGGTAACTTCAGTCCCACCAGGCTGCCAAAAACGTGTTGACGCCGAAAACCGCCGGGGCCGTCCGGCACCTTGGAGACACGCGAAGGCCTGGGAGATTGATGCTTTCACTCCAGTGCAGTCCTAAAATCTTGAGGTTCGTAGGCGTGCCAGCAATTTGACCCTCAATTGACAGGAGAAAAGAGGTCAGATTCATGAGCCAATCGGCTGGACCCGGCTTGGACTCATCTCATCGGCCGATGGCCGATTTGAACTGTAGCACTTACACATCGACTGGGAAGCCGGATTGATGGCATGAGCAATAGGTAATAAAAACAACATTAAACTAGCTGATCATTGAAGGGGTATTGCTCAAAAATCGGCTGTAAACTGAATAAAGTAAAATAGGCATGATTGCATAAATAAATAGATAAATAAACTCCAGCTGATTATGATTAAAAATTACTATTATCACTGCAAAATATTCCCCACGCCACGCCCGGGCCCTTGCTCGGCCCGCCTGGCTTCAGATCTTGGCGTCCTCCGTCTGTCGTGTTCCAACCGGTCCTTACCTGTGCTCGTGCCCGGGTCCTTACCTGAGGTCGTGCCCGTGCCCGGGTCCTCGCTTGTACCCGTGCCCCGGTCCTTGCGCACTGATTATGCCTGGGAACCTGACTGAGCTCGTGCCCGGGAACCTGCTTGTGCTCGCACTCGGCTCGGCAGAATAAACCAATGGGCTAGCCCTTAGCCGATCGTAACAGTAATGCAGGCAAGAATGTATAACAAGGCAAGCAGTATAATCGGCTGTATTTAAGATATAACTTTTCGGCTAGGCACTCCGATAAAAACAGTGCATGAAACCCATCGGCTCATCAAGAGTAAAGTTATTATCGTCAGTCTAGTAGATCGGACCCAACCGTTGCAGCACAGACTGATGATGATAACAAGATCTCGATAGGCTGATAGATCTGATGCGATCGTGATGTAAAATATGATAACTTATCGGCTATACACCCTGATAAGACGCTTGCGCACAAGGTATCAACCTAGCAGGAACGATTAATCACTGGCAGTTTAATAGGTCGGACCTAACCGATGCAGCACAAACTGATGATAAACTGCTCCCAGTAAGCCGATGCGATCTACGCACGCGTGATGTGATATACTTAATCAATCTATGAGATCAAACTGAACTGATGCAGCCATAGACAAAAGAAATATATCGTGGTAAGCCGACTACCATAAACCGACTAGAATATCGGACCTAACCGAGGAAGTCCTAGCCGATAGGTAGCCAGGGTGACGAGACTTACCCTCTCGCAGGAGGTCGAACTTAACTGATGCAGCCCGGCTCAAGAACCAAGAACCCGTCGAAAGGGTGGCGATGCGCCGAATTTGTATTGATCGAGAGATAATTTACAAGGTCCCCGGGCGTACGTATTTATACCCCGAGTTACATGAATCCTTATAGGACACGGTACATGATTTCCTAATTATAACAGAAAACACTAATAAGACCCAACCGGACACGAGGTCAGGTTTCCTAAAGATAAGCGCTTGCCTAATTAATATATACAGTAAATAACTGCCATACAGCAGTCTTCATGGCCCCCTCCCGGAATCGGTCTCTTCTGGATCAATTTCCGCTAGTTTGACTGCTATTTCCCCTGACGAATCTGATACAGGGCCTTACCAAATTTTGGCGTTAACAGGTATATACGGTGAGCCAGCACTCCGGATTTGTCTTGCCGTCATACTTTTCAATCCCAGTGGGCTTAAAGCCAGCGGCCAATGGGAAAAAAACCCCCCGGCGCCGGTTGTCTTATTGGTTATTGTCGAGTGTAGTGTAACCCTAGACTCCTCGCGTGGCCGACTTAGAGCCGGCCCCGCCGACGCCGAGCTGATTTGGACGAGCCCGCTGCTGGAGATCTCGACCGGTTAGTCGGTACTATGGTGTCGCCCAACTGCTGTTGTTGCTATTGGCAGGCAGCAAGCCGTATCATGCCTGATCTTGGCGATAGTTGGGGTGGCTGTGATCAGACCCGGGCTGGAGCGTGTCTAGCAAAAAGTTGCGCCGGCCACAAATTCTGTTTGTGGCGTGATGAAGACGTCGTGATCGCCGAACTTTAGTTTGGAGAATCTGCTGCTGGGCTGCTCGCCAGCTCTGCGTAGTCGTCGTTCGAGCCTCGCGATCAGCTCCTCCTTTTGCAGTCGGCGCACCTCCTCCTGTTGCTCCTCTTCGGTAGTCGGCGCACCTCAGCAAGGGTGGTGTTGAAGCGATGAAGATCTCGTGGGGAGAAAACTCGCCAGACTGGAGTCCGAACTGGCGTTCGAACCGTTATCCGACTGGAGTCGGACTCTGATAGTTTATCGAGTGAGAACGCCCAACCTCTCTAGATCCAATCTGAAAGGCACTTGAACCGTGTCCAAACTGAATCGCAGGAGATCGGGTCTTTGTGTGGGATGTAAATCCGCAGCGATCGCCGAGTCCGTGTGGGAGATTTGACGATCTCTCCCCTTCTCGGGCCAACCCAGGCTGGCTCAAGGCCTAGCACAAGTCGGATGCTGAAGGAGAGAGTTGTCCTGATGCTTGGCGATGTGAAGGATCCTGCCGAGTAAGTCGTGGAAGGGGATCGCGGCGTCAGTGGGCGACTGGCGCTAACATCGCTGGCTCTCGGCCGGCTGGATTAGATTTGTTCTCCTGGCCAAGGTGAGGTTGCCAATCTGGTGGCAATGAAATCGAGCTTCCGAAGGAATCTTAGTCTCCGGGGGAGAACTTTTGCCGTTGACCTAATCCATTGTTGGATCCATCGAATTTGCTGATGAAGAATTCGCCGGAGCCCTACTGGCGCGCCAACTGTGATGCTTTGCACCGGCAATAGACTAACTTGGCGAAGGTATCTGTGAGCAAATTCTGGATTGCAGAGGAACACAAAAACTATTTATACTAGTTTTAGCGCCTCGATGTCAGGTAATACCTACGTCAGTTAGAGGTGTTATCTCTGAGGTCTTTGTGATCAATTGATCTTCCCGTGCCCTATGGGCCTGCCTCCCTCACATTATATACTAGGGGACTAGGGTATCATGATAAGGTCTAGCCAGACTACGGCCAAGCGATTTCCTTCTTAGAGATAGAAACCTATCCGACGAAGACTATGCTTCCTTATTATACAAGGCAAGGCTGCCGGGTGCTATCATTATCTCTAACTACATGGTCTCGGCCCATCCTCTATGCCGAGTGCCCATATGCTGGTGTGAGGTACTGGGGCCATGGCTCACCACGCATGCCAACTATCGATGTTTCACACCGGCAATAATATATGGCTACTCGGCAAGGGAAACTCGGTGGATTGCAAAGGAACACAAGGAGATTTTATACTGGTTCATCCCTCGATGTGAGGTAATACCCTACGTCCGTTGTGGTGGTATTTCTCCTTTGAGTGTTGCGTTGATCAATGATCTCGTCCCCCTTGAGGGGCACCCTGCCTCCCTTATTACTAGGGGATAGGGTACAAGGTAGGAGTCCCAGCGAGTACGGCCAAGGAAATTTCCTTCTAGAGATATATCTTACGCCGATCTAGACTGTATATTCCTTATTATAAAAAAGGCAAAGCCTGCGGTGCTACTATATCTCTAACTACAAGACTCCCCATCCTCTATCCGAGTGGCCCATATGCTGTGGTGATGAGCTACCCAGGGCCCATGCTCCACAGTAAGCCCCTGAGACCTTCATAGTTAGCCACAGCTGATGCCAGTACTCATCCTCCACGGTGAAGATTGCCCGAGTATATTGCTCCCGAGTACTCTGTCCGAGTGCTTCTTCTTCCCGAGTCCTACTTCATGTCAGCTGGCAGCGAGGCTATGAAGGGCTTCATGTAAGTGTATGTATAGTGTGTGCCGAATAGGCGCACCTATTAGGTGTGCCCTGAGCTTTGTGCTTAATTGTGAACAATTAAACATAAAGTCAAAGATCTTTAACCTTGTAGTCTTTTTTCCAGTAGATTTCTACTGGCATATGAGGACTTTGCGGTATATGTCAACCGGAATATGATTATAGTTTACTTGAGTAGCATGCCACTCGTATATGGGACTCTTCAGCTTCATGTCAGCTGGAAAAAAGGGAGTTTATAGTCTTTCCCAACGCTGGCGTCACTCGGAGTTAGACCATCAGCGTCATGTCAGCTGAAAGGAAGGTTTATAGTCTCTCCCGAGTAGTGTACTACTCGGAAGTTAGACTCTTCAGCGTCATGTCGGCTGGAATAATGTCGCTCATGGCAACTGGTGGCCAAGCATGTAGGCCGAGTACCACTTTATGAAATTAAATCCATTGCGTGGTCAGGTGTACTTGAGAGATACCTGCGCCTCCAACTTTAATAAGACTAGCTGTGATCCTATAAGGATATATCCTCAATACTTGGTGAGCAATATAGATATCTGAACACATGTGCTCAGTGGTCGACTTTCATGAAGCATATCTGTTTACCTCATCGGTTCCCGTTGGTAGCATCACATGCGATTTTAACACAGTCCCTGCGAGCGGCTCATATTGAGTGTGCTACTGTAGGAACTCATATCTTGATGGCCTAGTGCCAACTATGTAGGCTCAAGCCCATTTAGTCGGCACAGGCTCTATAAAAAGCTGAGGAGAGAGAAAAAGATTCCTCATCTTCCCCACACGACAATCGTTTCGTCTTCCCAACTCTATGCCAAAATTTTCTTCCCGCTCCTGCTAGGTTCGCCACTGCTCACTCCCCACCAAAGTCGAGCGATTCCACATCCACTGTTGATTCCAAGCCCCCCAACCTTGTTTCCCCCAAATTTCCTGTCTCCTCGACCATGCGGAAGGTTCTAGATGTTGCCGGGGTGTCAGATGAAGGATGGTCGACTTCAGACTGTAGCTGGGCAAAGCTGGAGAGGTTGGAGAGGGCGCTGCGGCTGCAGGGCCGTGACATTATCCGCTGGCGGCCAGCCGAGGGTGAGTCAGTACCAAATCCCCAACCCGGTGAAACTGTTGTTTTCGCCTCTTTCTTTGACCGGGGTTTTTTTTCCCCTCTTCCGAGTTCTTCCGCCGTCTTCTCAATTTCTATGGATTGGAGTTGGTGAATCTGAATCCCAACTCAATCCTGCAAATCTCTATCTTTGTGACTCTTTGCGAGTGCTATCTGGGTGTAGAGACCCATTTTAATTTTTTCAGGCACTTGTTCCATATTAAGCCCCAACCCTTTAAGAATAGGGTCTAGGTGATTAGGGGGGCTGGTCTTCAATTGAGGAGTGAGATGAAAAAGATATATATCAGTCTCCCTTTGAAGTCTTCCTTAAAAGGTTGGCACAAGGAGTGGTTTTATTGCTCCGATCTAGTGCCCTCCTTGCCTGCATTCAATGGGAAGCCCCCGACGATCTCACCAAATTGGTCATCGGACCCGACCTTCGAAGAGATAGGCCAGGTGCATCAGTTGCTAGCCAAATTGGCAAAGTTCAAGGAAGCCGGCTTGACTGGCCCTTGGGTGGCCAAGCGTTTCCTGACCCGGCGCATTCAGCCGCTGAAGTTGAGGAGCGAGTTCTGCTGGGACTATCGAGGGAAGGATGACCCCGACCGAGAAAGCAAAGAGGTGATCAGCCAGCAAGAAGTGACCGAGATCTTGTTCACCTATTTCTCCAATGGGGTGACCAAGACCGAGGACGCGGAGCGCTGCATCACGGCTTACAACCATAAACGGCCCCGTCCCGAGGTAACATCTGCTTCTCTTCTGTAATGACTGCTTGTAGGCATGTATCCATAATTGTCCAGCATCATGTGATGTATATTGTTGAATCGTTTGCAGTGGTGCAAGGAATTTGACGATGACTCCCGTCCGCTGTCAGCCACGAAGTCGAAGAAGAGGCCGAGGAGTCCTTCTGCCACCTAGCCCGACTCCAAGAGAGCGGGGAAGAAACCCGTTGTAGACCAGGGGAAGAAGGAGGTTATCAGGCCGAGTGCCACGACTAGGAGCCTCAAGATCAGAGACACCACTAGCACAGCCGCTAGGCCTTCAAGCCCTAGACCGGGACAGGCACAGTCGGGCTCAGTAACATCGAGCCCAAAAAGCGTACCGCCGAGCAAGAAGTCAAGCTCGGCGCTGCCAGGCCCAGGGGCATTGGGGCCTGGGATGGCACCTCCAAGTTCGCAGTCACCTCAACCAGCCACTCCACAAGTGGGGCCGACTAGGATGGAAGTGCTGCTGCCGACTACTGCGCCGTCAGGCTTGACAGCCAGCGGCCCTCCAGCGCTGCCCTCCAGATTGCCCCAAAAAAAGCTCAAGTTCTCCAAGAGGTAAGCTGTTCTGGGTCTTCTGAAAATTATGTTCAGTGTTGTGGCGCCTTGATATTTGTCTTGTTATGCAGGAAGCGGGTCGACATTAATCTCAAGGAAGTCACGCCGACTGCCCCTGTTGTCGACCTTGCCCCAGCCAATCCAGAGCCAGCGAGCACGCCTGCTGAACCGGCGGTGGGCCCAGCCACAGCGGCTGAGCCCGTCCTGATTGCGGGGCCGCCAACACCGGCGACCAGGGAGTGGTTACCTAGAGGCTGACGCTCCAGCCCCTAAGCCGGCGCCCATCGTCGAAGTCGTCGCTGCAGCCCCCGAGCCAGCGCCTGGTGCTGAAGGCGCCGCTGCAGCACCTGAGCCAGGCCCCGAGTCCTCAGGGGCCGCCAAGTTGGGGGCCAGGAGTCCGTCGCCATCCTGGTCATCATCGTCATCGTCGGCGCTGTCCCCTCCTTCAGATAGGCCCAACCTCCCCTGGATCAAAGCCCCTCCGCGCAGGTTCCCAAGGACGTTCTAGTGGACGGCGCCCGACGGAACTACACACACCTACAAGGTCGATGAAGCGGCAGTGGAAAGGGAACATGGAGCCCTGCTTCGTGCCATGCTCGCCACATCCAAGGGGATCCGGGTATGGTTTCCGTCGTTCTGGAATTTTGGCTGTATTCCTTGACACTTGATTATGCTTTGACTTGTTACTCCTCGAGCAGAAAGTTGTCGATCGCTCGGAGCGGACGCATGAGGTGCTGAACCGAATCGCCCCCCAACTTCAGGAACTAGACCAACTCCGGGCTTTGAAAGTCGAAGTGGAGGGGCGCTACCAGGAGAGGCAGTCTTGGCTGAGGGAGGCTGTCACCAAGCTCAGGAGCGAGAATTGGGACCTAGCCAAGAAGATGAGAGGTGAGCCTCTAGAACACTTCTTCTTGACCAAACCCTCAATATATTTCTTCAGCTGTGCTACTTCCTGACTGCCCAGTTGTGCCTTGGCTGCATCATCGAGTTCTTGACTAATCTGCCGTGCAACCCTCGAAGCCGAGTTAAAGACCCGAACGGAGGGAGAAGAACGGCTGAAGGAGGCTGAGGGAGCCAGAGCCGGACTTGAAAAAGACAAGGCCGATCTAACAACAGCCAATACCGAGCTTGAGCAGGAGAAGGCCTAGTTGAAAAAGGCCAATATCAAGCTCGAGAAAGAAAAGGTTGAACTGGAGAAGGCCATAGCCAAGTGGGAGGCCGACTACAAAAGTAAGCCTCCGCTCTGACAATAACCTTAACCAATTCATTAATTACTCCATCTGTGGCTTTACTTAATAAGCTTACTTTGTCATTGAACCCGAGTAGCTGCGAGAGCCAATTCCCAGATCCAATTTCAAGCTTTCGCAGAGGAGATCAGAGTGGTCAAGGAGTAACGGGAAACCCTCGGCGTGTCTGTGAAAGGGCTCCTTGACCTGATAGATCCTCGTCCTGTGGAAACCAGCTCCAGCACAATCTTCCAACTGGAGGAGCGCCTCAAGGATGCACCGAGTGCCCTAAAGAGGTACTCAGAAGAGCATGTTATTGCCGGCGTGGCCCAAACCCTAGCAATGACAAAGTCCATCTACCCAAGGGCAGAAGTTGAGGCCATCGGGGAGGGGTTTGCCGAGGAGACGACTCCCGAGGAGGCACTGGAGCTGATAGCCAGGGCGAAGTTGATTGCAGAGATAATCACCCGAGACCTGGGTATGTAAAAATCATATATCATGCAGTCGGTGTGTATATAAGTTTTTGTAAGAACATGTGTAAATATATGTGCAATGCCACCAAGCTTCAGACTATTACTCAGTTGTCATTAGCTCTACTCGACCATATAGCATACACCGAGTTAATATATAGGAACTTAATAAAAATGTTCACCGCAGAAAGCTGTACTCGGGCAGACATGAAAAAGTCATAGTAAAACTTCATAACTGAAGTGAAATAGGCTCGTATATTATTGACAAAGCACATATAATACATGCAGCCCCTGACTCGATACTCGGTTGGAACAAGCGGCGTAGTGAGTCAGAAAAAACTATACACATGGGAAAGTATAAAACTCAGGTATAGAAAGGACGTAGTTGTTCTATATTCCATGAGTTGTTGATGAGGGCGCCGTCTTTGGTCTTCAGTCGGTAGGCGCCTGGCCAAGTTACTTCAGCTATAATGAATGGCCCTTCCCAGAGTGGGGATAGTTTGTGCCTGTCTTTGGTGGTTTGTATTTTTCTTAGGACGAGATCCCCGACCAAAAAGGCGCAGCCACGGACATTGCGATTGTGGTAGCGACACAGGCTTTAAAGATACCTTTCCGACTGGATTGTTGTGATATCCCTCGCTTCTTCCAACTGATCTAATTTGACCAATCGGGTATTGTTTGAGATGTCTTCTAAGTAAGCCTGAACTCGTGGTGAGCGGAACTCTAACTCGGTTGGTAGCACGGCCTCGACACCGTAGACTAGAAAGAAAGGGGATTGCCCTATTGCCCGACTAACCGTGGTTCTGAGAGACCAGAGAACAAATGGGAGCTCTTGGACCCACCGGCCCACGTATGGTTGTAGTCGGTCGAATATCCTAGTCTTGATACCTTGTAAGACCATACCATTGGCTCGTTCGACCTGTCTGTTGCTCCGCGGATGTGCCACAGATGCATAGCAGATTTTGATGCCAAATTCTTCACAGAAATCTTGAAAAATGCCGCCCGTGAACTGAGTGCCGTTGTCGGTGATGATGCGGTTGGGGACCCGAATCGGTATAATATAGTCATGATGAAGTCTTTTGCTCGTCCTGCTGTTATGGTTGTGACGGGTTTGGCCTCAATCCACTTGGTGAATTTATCCACTGCGACGAACAAGTGTGTGAACCCTCCTGGCGCTTTCTTGAAAGGCCCGACCATGTCAAGCCCCCATACTACAAAGGGCCAAGAGATTGGGAATTTTTGAAGTTCTCGAGCTGGGAGATTGGTTTGTCTTGCATAGAACTGGCAACCCTCGCAAGTGCGAACGATGTCTTTGGCGTCTGTTACTACTGTTGGCCAGAAAAATCCCTGCCGGTAAGCCTTTCCGACTAACATCCTGGATGCAGCATGGTTGCCACATACGCCCGAGTGGATTGACTGCAGTATCTGCTTGCCCTCCTCGGTGGTGACGCAGCGCATGAGGACACTGGATGCATTTCTTCGGTACAGGTCTTCTCTAACGACTAGGAAACTCTTGCCGCGACATTTGATTCGTTCGACTTCACTGCAATCTTCTGGGAGTTCATTGTCTAGCAAGAATTTGAGGACAGGAGTCCGCCAATCATGACATATGTGCAGCACCTCATCTGTCGCCAGGGTAGGTTCGCCTCCCGACTGCTCCGGCGCCGGTTTCTTCTTGACTGACGGCTCTAAGAGTTGCTCAACAAAGATCCCTGTCGGGACCACCTCCCGCTTGGATCCCATGTTTGCCAGCTCGTCTGTAGCATCATTGTATTGTCGTATGACGTGTGTTATCTCTAGCCCATCAAACTTGTTCTCCATCTTGCGGACCTCCTGATAGTATGCCATCATGGTGTCGTCGAGGCATGTCCAGTCCTTCATGACTTGGTTTACCATGAGTTGGGAATCTCCTCGCACAACCAGTCGATGGATGCCGAGTGATATAGCTATGCGGAGCCTGTGGATGAGTGCCTCGAACTCAGCGACATTGTGGGAAGCCAGGAAGTGGATTTGTAGGACGTACTTCAGTTTTTCGCCGGTGGGGGACGTTAGTACGACTCCTGCCCCAGCGCTGCCGATCCGTAGAGAACCGTCGAAGTACATTGTTCAGTACTCTAGCTTCGTTATTGATGTAGGCATGTGAACTTCTGTCCACTCGGCCACGAAGTCAGCTAGACCTTGTGATTTGATTGCTGTCCGTGGCTGAAAGGTGATGTCAAACACCATCAACTCGAGCGCCCATTTAGCGATTCGACCAGTGGCCTCGCGGTTATGCAGGACGTCCCTGAGTGGAAACGATGTGACCACCGTGACTTGATGTGCTTGGAAATAGTGCACCAGCTTCCGGACAGTGATGAGTAGGCCATAGAGCAGCTTCTGGACCTGTAGGTATCTCGTCTTCGAGTCGGCAAGGACCTCGCTGACAAAGTAGACTGGCCATTGGACTTTCTGGATGTGACCCTATTCGGATCGCTCGACCACCAGCACCGTGCTGACCACCTGAGAAGTTGCCGCTAGGTATAGCATTAGCGGTTCTTGGGGCATTGGTGACGCCAACACGGGGGGTGATGTGAGAAACTGCTTGAAGTCTTCGAAGGCTTGCTAGGCTTCGGGAGTCCATTAGAAGTTGTCTGCTTTCTTCAATAGCTTGAAAAAGGGCATACCCCGTTCGCCCAGTCAAGAAATAAACTGGCTAAGTGCCACCATGCAGCCTGTCAGCTTCTGGACGTCCTTCTGGTTAGCCGGGGGAGCCATGTTCATGATTGCATTGACTTTTCCGGGTTGGCCTCGATGCCGCGATATGGGACGATGAAGCCGAGTAGCTTGCCAGATGGCACACCGAAGGCGCACTTTTCTAGGTTCAACTTCATCTTGAATCTTCGAAGATTGCGGATGGTTTCTTCCAGGTCCACGATGAGGTCTTCTTTGGACTTGGTCTTGATCACCATGTCGTCGACGTAGGCCTCCACGTTGCACCCGATCTGAGTGTGTAGACACCGCTGAATTGCCCGTTGATACGTTGCTCCAGCATTTTTCAAACCGAACGGCATAGTGATGTAGCAGTACGCTCCAAATGGCATGATAAAAGATGTCTTGAGATAGTCCTTATGGGCACCCCGGAAGTGCATTATGAAGAGTAACTATTACGGCAACGCGAACTATCTAGATGGATGGGGTCTCGAATAAAACCCAAATAAATGCGGTAACCATCCATCCTCATCGCAGACTTGCCATAATCTTTACCCACTCACAATACAAATCCAAAAATGCCGAGAAGTGTACAAAAGAGATAATCAGAAGGATAGCTTGCCAGTCCTCCCCGTCATACGCCCGTCAAACCACTCGATGGTGGCGACCAAACACGATACGTACCCCAGAGGACTCAAACCACAATAGCTATCCCCCAACCATCTCAATTATACACAACTCATACTCATGTTCAGCTAGTCCCCAGGAAAGCGACTAGCCTCACACTTTCATCGCAAGCAATTGATAAACATCACAAGTACTCTAAAAATGGATAGACGAGCAGCAGAGTTACAACTATTACATAGAGGGTTCACACCCTAATTCATCACAGAGTAAACAGAAGATAGCAGCGGAAAACATAAACAGCAAGTGAACAACCAGGGGTGCCATACCCAACCACAGGGCAACCGACTGGGGATAGAACTTAACTTCAACTACACATCATCCTCTCCACCCTCGGCGGGATAACAGTAGATCACACCATCATCGTCGTTGTCCTCACCTGAAAAGATGCAACATGAGTACGAATGGTACTCCGCAAGACTTACACAATATTCATAGTACAAAGGAGAAATGCTGGTCTCTACATCAAGGGAAAAGGCTATGTTAATTTAGTTTTGCATAAAGCCAAGTTTGTTGAACAAATATACCTCGAAACTATAAGCATTTTGGGAAGTAACTCAATCTGAAATTTTAGGACAGCAAGCTTATAGTTCTGAAAATAACATATAAATGAGCACAAACCATGCTCTAATCATCGTCCATGGGCCACCATTGCCCAAACAATTATGCTACACAAGCATATCCTCTTTTCATGACTAAACCAAGTCATATTTAATAATAAAACTTTTCATCATTTAACATCAAAGATCCTTTATATATAAACCCATCCATCCATGACTATCCTAAGTCATGGTAACCACATATCCCAAGTTTGATGCTAACACAATTGAGGAACACATCAAGCGTCGTCCGTAACCGTGGACACGGCTATTCGAATAGTTCTTACTCTGATCAGAGTTGTACATCTTTACCCACACGATGTGATAGAAGCCAAACGGCTACACTCTAGTTTGATTTATACTGGCCAAGTACCCACACTCTACACATTGAGTGCGGACTAGAGGTCACAACAAAACCTTTTGCACACTTAGCCCCAACCACCTAAACCACGTCTGGGCCCCCGACGACTTAGCCCCACACACAGGGTGACTAAGGCGGGCTCACCGTCGTGGGAGGCACCTCCGGCCACAGCTAGGCACGCTCAAGGTCCTCCAACGGAAATCCATCCTCATGACTGACGGACGGATGTAGATGGTCACAGCCTCCCGTGCTACTGAGTTAAGCCGTCCCACTCCCGGCGTGTGGAAGTACGTAGGGTGCTTGAATAGACGTCAACCTGCTCGGTCCTTAACGACCCAGACGGAGCTACGTGCATCGGGGAAACACCATCCCTTCATCGCCCTATCATCCGTCCAAGTCAATCATATTCTCAATTATTAATCAGAAGTGATTCTTTTCAGATTTTAACCCATCCATTCGCATTTGAACTAGTTTTGAACCGATAGCTCCATCTATCGGATTTTTCTAAGTCTAGAATAAGCATGGCTAAGCATTCGGTAAAATAAAAGTATCCCAGAGTCCTTAACCAGGGGTGACAATGTATAAACATGGCATCAATAACCAAGGAGGGGAAATGCATACAATTGGGTAATATTGACTCTACCCGTTTTCCCATTTTAAATAGACTGAAGCATGCATATAGATATTGTTTTCGCAAACAAATCAATTTATTGAAAACATAGGTTCAATATGCTTAGACGCTTGCCTTGCTGCAGCGATAAGTCACACTCAAGCTCTGGGTTAATCTCCACGTACTCCGTATCCTCAGAATCTATCGATAAGAACCAATATGCAAATAAGAAGCAATTAAACATGTCTATGCAACATGATCAATTAATTATGAGATAAATACAGTAGGTATGGCATGTCCTAACAAGATTTTAGGAGAAAGAACCAAGTCATTTGCATCCCTAGATTGGGAGATACAAAAATGACAAGGTGGAAGGGCTGAAAACGGCAAAAGCCGAAACTATAGGAAAACTCTAAGTGGAAAATATGTGCTTGCCTTCTCTGGTATGATTTTATGAGTGTGAGCATTTTTATGTGAAAATACATATCTTCCTAGATCCGACAAAAGTTGCTTCACTGAAATTCGATTTAAAATGATTTAGATATGAATTTTTCAAGTTTAACAAAAAGAAAGGTTAGAAAATTACTTAGGCCTATTTTGGGAGGTATTTTTATCAAATACAAATTTTCCACAGTAAGGTTACAATTTTCTGAGTTTAACAGAAGTGGTTTCACATTTTTAGCAAATAGGATGAATTTTCTAGAAATTCATAAACTTTTAGGTCACAAAGAGGTATATAAAAGATATTTCCATTTTTAAAGAAAAACCCTACACAGAAGGTCTCACTTTGTATTTTACCAAATTAAGGAGCATAATTTTATGAATCCACAGAAATTTGGTTTACCTCAAAAGGAGTTAAATGAATTTTATGGGAATATTCAAGTTATTAAGCCCAAAATAAGTCAATTTTGCTTCATATTATTTTATGGATATTTTTTTGTACAGAAGTTGCCATATTTTATTTTACAGTAATGAAGTTCACAAATTTACAGAGCTAACAAAATTGGTTTCACTCAATTTGGAGTCAAGATGGAGAAGTTATGGATTTGCAAAGTTTAGCCATTTTTCTGTTGTAAGATAAATCTTTTAATTACTTTTCCTATTTCTTTCTTCTTTCTTTTTTTCTGATTTCCCTTGCAGCCCGGGCCAGCAGGCCAGCGAGGCAAAGCAGAGCAGGGCGCGGGAGCAGGGCGCGAGGGCGCGACGTGGGACAAAGGAAGTGGACCGTCCGTTCCGGGAGTGTATGGTCCGGCCTGGCGAACAGCGGAGGGCGCAGGCAGACAGAGCCGACGAGCTTCTCGGCAGCGGCGACGGTGAACGGCGGCTCGGCTGTGGTCGGGCCCAAAACAGAAAAGGTAGAGGAGTTCACGGCGGAGCTAAGGGTGGTCTTCTTGACACCTCGGGTGACTGGAATATCGCCGGCGGCGAGCTCCAACGGCGGAGTGTTTCGGGTCGACGATGCGTATCCTATTTTGGACTCGATCTGGCTGTGTACATGCAGGCGGGAGTTACTGCTAGGTGCCAGGATGCTCACTGAGGCTCGTGCTGGTCTGGGCGAAGTTGGAACAATAATGGCAACGGCGCAAATTGTCCGGCGGCAGCGAAAAACTTCGGGATCGCGTCGGCAGCTTGCTCCCCTTGATCTAAGACCAAGGTAAGGCATCTATGATGTTAGGGACCTCCTAGGGGTGGTGAGAGAGCGAGGAAACGGCCTGAGGCCTACCAGAGAGAACAAATTGACGGCAGCGGCGACTTGACCGGAGAGGAAGAAGATGGCTTCGATCTCAAGCTTCATTGCATCATCTCCCGATTTCTTCTGCCAGTTATCTTCTGGAAGTAGGGCGACGACGCTGGCGAGCTGGCTCGGTTGACTTGCTCCAAGGCGGCCGGAACGGCCGTGATGTCCCAGCGGCGGCGCTGTAGAGCAGAGGGCGAGGCACGGCGTCTTCGGCCGGCGGTTCCTAGGGCAGGTAATACGAAAATGGAATGGTCAAAAGGTATAGATCATGTTCCCGAAGCTTAGAAAGGGTGGAGCTCACCGGAGCTAGCTCAGGACCGATCGAACACCTTTGGTGGAGGGGCAAATAGGGTTGCCGCCGGTGATCCTTGGGGTCTCCGTGGGTTTCTCCATTGGGAACGTGGAGAGGAGGAAGAGAAGAGATGGCTGGCGTGTTCTGAGGCGAAATGGCCGAGGTTTTCCCATGGAGGAGCTCATCTAGGTCACTCTGTGTGTGCTGTGGGAGAGGAGAACGAGAGGAAGACACGTCTGCCATGCAATGCTGAGTCGTCTACACTGCTACCATGGTCAAGGTGGGTCCCACATGTCAGGAAACAGTGTTCTACACACTTGTGGCTAGCTTCACTCTATGACTTGTGGGTCCAGGAAGTGAATTCCTAGGGAAGAGAGAGGAGTAAGGGTAGGAATGTTGGTGAAACACACTGTCACATGCTATGGTGAGGCTGACAAGTGGGCCAGGTCTTGTGGGTCCCACTTGTAAGTGACTTTGAGAGAAGAAATCTCTAGAAACTGAGTGTGAGAGACTGTATGGACAGCTGTCTTGCATCTGTGATTTCAGTAGGTTAAAAAGGGATATAAATTATGGGAAAAATACTGAAGGTAGAGAAAGAGGTGTTCAAAGTGCTGACCAAATTTCGTGGTTAGAAGTGGTCTGGTTCATCTTTGGTAAAATTGCAAAGTAGGCACACAGACCCAGTTTTTCTGCAGTGTGGTTTATGTCCCTAGGGCTTTGCTCCTATTATTTCATGTGACTTCTTTGGGAATTAAATTAAACCAAAATTCCTGGTTGTAGGGTTCATGGTGTCCCACCTGTTGGTAGAATTGCACTGTCTAATTAATCTTCACTCTTATTTGGTGAATTTTAGAAGTAAACTAATTTGTCTCAGCCGGCTTTCTAGTTTTGCTGATTTGAGGGACTTGGTTGAAGTATTTATTGAAGTGATAAAATTATGTAAAATTTACAGTGGGTTGATTTGGTGAGGTAGTGCTTACAGGAATTTTTCCATGATTTTATGTGCAACCAAACATCCTTAGAAAATCCTTAGACTATACAAATGCATATGTCGAAGAGAAGGACACAGGCTGAAACTTGTTTGGAATTTTTAAGGGATCTAAACTAATGAAATAAATTCTGGAAAAACTATATTGATTCATGATGAACAGGCTAGTATTTGAATAAATTATTTCCCACATATGTTTCTGTTCAATTTGATGCACTTTTTAGGAGTTGGGCTAATGTTGCCGATTAGGGTTTTATTATATTGATGGTTTTAAATTTTGCAAACTTTATTTTGCAAGAAGTGACAAAGCAAGAATTTAGTTTGTGCACTCTAGTGGTAGTAGGTCATAACCCTTATTACTTGGAATTAGATTTGGGGCTGTGACAGTCCTCCTCCTTCAGGCTGATTTGGTGGTATCCCGAGTAGCAGTGGAGAAAATTGAGAAGGTCGTACCCTGCAGTTGAATCAACCACTTGGTCTATTCTTGGTAAACCAAACGGGTCCTTGGGGCACACCTTGTTGAGATCGGTGTAGTCGACGTACATGCGCCATTTACCATTTTTCTTTTGGACCAGAACTGGGTTTGCTAGCCAATCTGGGTGATAGACCTCTTTGATGAACCCGGCTGCGAGAAGCTTGGTTATCTCCTCCCGAATAGCATCTTTTCGGTCTTGAGCAAAGTGCTATAGCCGTTGTTTGACTGGCTTGGTGTCTGTGTTGACGTTGAGGGCGTGCTCGATCACCTCCCTTGGTACGCCCGGCATGTCGGACGGTTTCCACGCGAAGATATCCTTGTTGGCTTGGAGGAAGGTGACGAGCACATCTTCCTATTTGGGGTCGAGTCCAGTCCCGACTAGAGCAGTCTTGGAGGGGTTGGAAGGGTCTAGGGGGATCTTCTTCGTGTTCGAGTCCGCTAATATTCCCGACATTGCTGCTTTTTTGGCCGGAACCAGGTCCTCCTCAACTTCTGTTGTGATGGCTTGCCAAATGCTATTGCGACCGGCTGCCGCCTCTTGTGATTGGGCCAATTCGCAACTCTCCTTGTCGCAGGTGAAGGCTTGTTTGACGTCGCTGCGGAGGGAGAGGACTCCTACTGGCCCTGGCATCTTGAGCACCATGTATGTATAGTGCTGTATCGCCATGAACTTGGCAAGCGCCGATCGTCCGAGTATCACGTGGTATGCAGTCTCGAAGTCGGTGACCTCAAAGCAGATGTTTTCTGTGCGAAAGTTATCCTGCGTGCCGAAGGTAACCGGCAAGGTAATCTGCCCGAGTGGTGTTGAAGACAGGCCGGGAATTATCCCATGAAAGGGTGCCGTACTTGGCCGCAGATCTAAACGAGGAATCTTCATCTCATCCATGGTCTTGGCGAAGAGGATATTGAGCGTGCTGCCTCTGTCTATGAGAACCTTCTTCAATCTGATATTCTTCACGACTGGGTCTAGGACGAGTGGATAGCGTCTCGGGTGCGAAACCCGATCTGGATGATCGGCTCGGGTGAATGTAATGGACGTCTCTGACCAGCGTAGATATTGGGGGGTGTCTGCCGTAGAAACTGAGTTGACATTGCGCGCTGTAAGCTTCTGCTTTCGCTTGGACTCGTAAGCAGACGGCCCTCCGAAGATGTGGTTGAGCTCGGCTTGGGGATCTTGGAAATTGTCAGCCGGACCCTGATCTGGCTTGTCCTTGTCCTTGTCAGCGCTAGATGATGAAGCCTGCTCGGAAGCAAACTTCTTAAGCATGAAGCAGTCTTTGGCCGCGTGTTTGCCTTTGGGGTGGAAGGGGCAAGGCCCATTCATGACTTTCTGGTAGTCATTGTTGCGTTGGGGCCATGACCGAGTTCGCTCCATGTTGGCCACCTCGTTGTCTAACTTCCGCTTGCGGTTGCCGGACTTGTTTTGGGATGGCTTGTTGTCAGGTTTTGCCTTTTGATCTTTCTGTCGGGACTACCTTTTCTCATCAAGGCCCTCTGCGACCGCTTCAGCCGAGTTGGCATACTTGTTCGCCATGTCGAAGAGAGCCCAGACTGAGGATGGTGGCTTCCAAGTGAACTTTGCAATGAACGGGGTGTCCTTTACTCCCTTGCGGAAGGCGGCAATGACAGCCTCGTCTCTGATCATTGGGACCTTGTTGCGCTTCTCAAAGAATCTCTTGATAAAATCACATAGAGACTCGTTCTTCTTCTGATGTAGTTGATATAAATCGTGCTCAGAAGACGGCCTCTCGTAGGTTCCCTGAAAATTAGCAATGAACCGCTCCCTGAGTTCTCCCCAGGAACCGATCGACCACCTCAGGAGCCCTATCAGCCATGTCCTCGCCGAGTCGGCTAATGCGACTGGGAGGTAGTTAGCCATAGCTTCGTGGTCACCCCCGGCAGCTCGTATCGCCAGGGTGTATACAGTGAGCTAGGACTTGGGGTTGGTTTTGCCGTCGTATTTCTCAATCCCCGTAGGCTTGAAGCCCGATGGCCAGTCGACGTCCTGTAGATCATGGGTGAAAGCTGGAACGCCTTCATCTTTGTGAGGGCTCCGGCTCCGTTCACGGCGGTTAAACCGCTTGTGGTGAAGGCCGAAACACTCATTTTCGTCCTCCAGTCGGTGGCACTCGTCGTCTTCTCGTTCGTGGCGCCGGGCGTTAATGGTGTGGTGGAGGTCGTGTTTAGGCGTACTTAGAGATCTTGGTTGGGCCGGCGGTCATACTGGTGACGTCGCTGGTTGTCATGGTTGGTGTTGCCGAGTGACGTTTGCCTTGATTCTTCGTGTGGCTGACTTGAGCCGGCCGCCCGACGCTGCGCTAATGTAGATGAACCCGCCGCTGGAGATCCCGACCGGTTAGTCGGTACTATTGTGTCGCCCGACTACTATTGCTGCTGGCAGGCCACAGCGGTGATCATCGCCTTGATCTTGGCGATAGTCGGGGTGGCCTGGTGATCAGGCCCGAACTGGAGCATGTCCAGCAGGGTTGCAGCGGCCACGATGTTCTGTTGTGGCATGATGAAGACGTCGTGGTCGCCGACTTTAGTCTAGAGAATCTGCTACTGAGCGGCTCGCCCAGCCTTGCATAGCCTGTCGTTGCGAGCCTCGCGATCAGCCTCCTCCTGTTGTCACAGTCGGCGCGCCTCCTCCTGTTGCTCCTCTTGTAGTCGGCGCACCTCGGGTGGTGGTGTTGAAGCCGTGAAGATCTCGCGGGGGAGGAGGAAACTCGCCAGATTGGAGTCCAAACTAGTGTTTGAACCGTTGTCCGACTTGGAGTCGGAGTCTGAGTAGTTTATCAGAGTAAGAACGACTCCGACCTCCCTAGATCCAATCTGAAGCGACTCTAAGCCGCATCCAAACTGAACCGTGGGGGATCGGGTCTGCCGCATGAGATGAATATCCGCGGTATTGCCACATCCGTGTGGGAGATTGATGATCTCTCTCCCTCCTAGCCTAACCCGAGCTGGCTCGAGGCCTAGCGCGAGTCAGACGCCGAAGGAGAGAGTTGTCCCCATGCTCGGCGAAGTGAAGGATTGCCGTAGTAGATCGATGAAGGAGATTGCGGTGTCCTGTGGGCCGACTAGCGCAACGTCGGCTGGTTCCTCAGCCGGTTGGATTAGATCTACTTCGGCCAAGGTGAGGTTGCCGATCTGGTCGACGACGAAGTCGAGGCTTCCGAAAGAAATTGTGTCTCTGGGGGAGAACTTGTTGCCGTCGACTCCGCTTGTTGGATCCATCGAGATTGTTGATGAAGAAATCGCCAAGGCCCCTACCTGGCGCGCCAACTGTCGATGTTTTACACCAGCAATATAATTATGGGGCTACTTGGCAATGGGAAACTTAGTGGATTGCAAAGGAACACAAGGAGATTTTATACTGGTTCAGGCCCTCGATGTGAGGTAAGACCCTACGTCCAGTTGTGGTGGTATTCCTTTGAGGTGTTGCGTTGATCAATGATCTCGTCCCCCTTGAGGGGCACCCTGCCTCCCCTTATATACTGGGGGATAGGGGTACAAGGTAGGAGTCCCAGCTGGGTATGGCCAAGGAATTTCCTTCTTAGAGATACATCTTACCCGATCTAGACTCTATATTCCTTATTATACAAGGCAAAGTCTGTCGGGTGCTACTATATCTCTAACTACAAGACTCGGCCCATCCTCTATCCGAGTGGCCCATATGCTTGTGATGAGGTACCCGGGGCCCATGGCCTCCACAGCGGCACTCAACTGATTCGTTTCCCGACTCGGCAAACGGGGTATGCCCTTTTTCAAATTACTAAAGAAAGTTGACAACTTTCAATGGACGCCAGTGGCCTAACAAGCTTTCGAAGACTTCAAAACGTTCCTCACGTCACCACCCATGTTGGCGTCAAGAATGCCCCGGGAACCACTTATGTTGTATCTGGCGGCAACCACATAGGTAGTCAGCACGGTGTAGGTCATCGAGCGGGCAGAGCCAGGGCACATACAGAAAGATCAAAGGCCAGTTTACTTTGTCTGTGAAGTACTCGGCGAATCAAAGATGAGAAATCTCCAAGTCCAGAAGCTGCTATATGGCTTGCTCATAACTGTTCAGAAGTTGGTGCACTATTTTTAGTCGCATCAAGTTACAATCGTCACATCGTATCCACTCGGGGACATCCTACACAACCGCGAAGCCACCAGCAGAATCGCTAAATGGGCGCTCGAGTTGATGGCATTTGATATTGTTTTTTAGCCATGGACAGCAATCAAGTCACAAGCACTTGCCGACTTTGTGGCTGATTAGACAGAAGTTCAATTGGTTACATCAATAGACAAATTAGAATACTAGAGATGTACTTCGACGGTTCTCGATGGATCGGTGGAGCATGGGCTGGCATCATCTTGACGTCACCCACTGGAGAAAAACTCAAATATTTCCTTCAGATACATTTTGCAGCATCTCACAATGTCCCCGAGTACGAGGCACTTATCCACGGGTTCCGTATCGCCATATCACTCAGCATTCACCGACTGGTAGTTCGCGGGGATTCTCAACTTATGGTAAACCAAGTCATAAAAGACTGGACATGTCTGGACGACAACTTGGTGGAGTATTGTCAAGAAGTACAGAAGCTAGAAAACAAGTTTGACGGGCTGGAGATTACACACATACTACGCCAGTACAACGAAGCTGCTGATGAGCTAGCCAACATGGGATCCAAGTGAGAAGTGGTCCCGACTGGAATTTTTGTCGAGCAATTATTGGAGCCGTTGGTCAAAAAGAAGCTAGTACTCGAGCGGTTGGGGGCTGAACATACCCTGGAAACAAAAGAAGTGCTAATCATCTCTCAGGATTGGCAGACTCTAATCATCAGAGACGAGCTCCCAGAAGATCGCAGTGAAGCCGAGCGGATCAAACGGCGAAGCAAATATTTCCTTGTAGTTGGAGAAGACCTCTACCGTGGAAGTGCATCTAGAGTCCTCATATGCTACGTCACACCCGAGGAGGGCAAGCAGATTTTGCAATCCATCCACTCGAGCATTTGTGGCAACCATGCTGCATCAAGGACGTTAGTCAAAAAGGCTTACAGATAAGGATTCTTCTGGCCGACTGCAGTTACAGACGCTAAAGACATAGTTCGGATATGCGAGGAATGCTAGTTCTTTGCTCGGCAAACACATCTCCTAGCTTAAGAACTACAAACAATTCCAATATCTTGACCCTTTGCAGTTTGGGGGATTGACATGGTCGGGCCGTTTAAAAAAGTGTCAAGAGGGTTCACACACTTGTTCATAAAGTGGATTGAGGCAAAACCTGTTGCTACCATAACAGCGGCAAAGGCAAAAAACTTCATCATGAATATCATATACCGATTTGGAGTTCACAACCGCATCATAACAGACAATGATACTCAATTCACTGGCAGCTTTTTTCAAGATTTCTATGATGACTTCAGCATTAAGATTTGTTATGCTTCTGTGGCACACCCACAGAGCAATGGGCAGGTCGAGCGTGCAAACGGCATGGTATTACAAGGTATCAAGACTAGAGTGTTCGACCGCCTACAACCATATGCAGGGCGGTGGGTGCAAGAGCTTCCATCCATTCTCTAGTCTTTAAGAACCACGATTAGTCTGGTAACAGGGCAATCCCCTTTCTTCCTACTCTATGGTGCTGAGGCCGTGTTACCAACAGAGTTGGAGTTCGGCTCTCCGCGAGTTCGGGCCCACTCTAAAGACAAATAGATCGAAGACCAGCTGGTCGAATTAGATCAGTTGGAGGAAGCAAGGGACATCGCAACTATCCAGTCGGCAAGGTATCTTCAAGGCCTGCGTCATTATCATAGTCGAAATGTTCGTGGCCACACCTTTTCGGTGGGAGATCTCGTTTTGAGAAAAATCCAAACCGCCAAAGACCGGCATAAATTATCGCTAAGGTGACACGTCCGGGTGTCTACCGACTAAAGACAGAAGACAGCGTCCTAGTCAACAACTCATGAAACATAGAACAGCTATGTCTTTTCTATACCTGAGTATAGTAATTCTTTTATATATAAATAAAGTTTGTTACTCTGACTCACTACACCGCTTGTTTCAACTAAGTAGTGAGTTGAGGGCTGCATGATGATAATATGTTTTTTGTTGTTTATAAAGTTCGACCTTGTTTTGTCGAAGTCATGAAGTTTTATAACAATTATGCTAAGTTTCCGGAGTATAGTCCCATGAGGTGAATGCTTTTTAAAGTTGGTCTCAAACCACTCGGCATAAACTAGCTAGTCGGGTAAAACCAATGATGGCCAAGATGGAACAAGTACTTGGCAAATATAACAACAAACATCAAAAGCATTTACAATATCTACATATTGTTCTTGTCATATACCGACTACTTAAAACAAGTTTGTATTTTACAATGGCAGATCCTCGGCGATCACTCTAGCTATCGGCCTAGCCTAGTTTATCAGTTCTAAACCCTCCTCCGGGGTGGTGCCCTTAGCAAATCTCTCGCCAATAGCCTCAATATCTACTCAATAGTAGAGAGACTTCATTATGGCTAAGGCCTGGGAGATCCCTACGATGGCATGCTCTGTGGTAAATTCCTTTAGTATAGCCAGAGCGTCTTGAAGGTGTTGAATCACCTAGGCAAGAGAGCTTGAGCTGGAGCCGGCTTGGCCTAGCTGCATGATGTCTAGTAAAGCCTTTGCCAAATCCACTATGGAATCCCGTGAATCTTTTACTATTTTGATTTCCTCAGCAAAGGTGCCAAATTATGTCTGCGCATTGGTCTTGATGGCTGTTCTATAAAAGAGCATAAACAAATCTGGATATCTAGTCGGACAGAGTACCAGAGCAGATATGAAGCTTACTTGCATACTCTGTGTCGACCTTGGACTTGGACTTGGCCTTCTCGAGCTCCTTCTTCAGGCGTTCAATTTCGAGGGATTGATTATTTAGGTTTGTCTCTATAGCTATAGCCGAACAACGTTGAAGATCAACAATGTAGAGAGATTTGTCTTGAGTTACTTGGGCAAAAGGGAAACATACCTTTGATGGTCCCTATCTTTTCCCAGTTCTTGTCCCTGAGCTTGTTCACCGAGTCCTTCAGTCAGTCCTCCCTCTCTTTGCTAGTCTTCTCCAAGTCATTTTTGGCGACTTGGAGCTAGTGGAGTTAAGTTAGCTGAGGAGCGAGTTGGGAAAGGACGCTACCCATCTTCTTAGACCGATCAACTACCTGCTGCAAGAGTTGTGTTTCAGTCAGATAAGACAAGTAACAATAGCAGAAGATTCTAAAACTCGCCAATCAGCAGACACAGATGGCTGGATTATGTACCTAGATGCTCCTTGACACTGCGATGGCAGCCTCCATCAGTCTAACTTGATCCCTCTAGGCACTTATCTCCCTTCGGGGTGACCCAATAAAACACCCGGGGGAAGTTTGGTGGAGGAGCTTTGAGCCTGGGGAGGTCATCATCATCCGAGGATGGGGAGAGCGGAGGAGAGGGAGTCCTAGGTCTTGGATTGACTGGCGGAGCTGGTTCTTCAATAAGCTCGGTGATTGGGACGTCAGCCATGGTGTCCCGACTAGGTGAAGTTTGTAGCCTGGCCAAGTGGGTTGTCTCAACCTCAGGGGCTAGGACAGCAATCAGCTCGGACTGCGACTCTACAGATTCGGCCTCATTCAGGACAAATGCGGCTACGGGGGTTGGTGGCGCTGTCCCCTTGGGATCAGCGTTTCTTGGCTTCCTGCAAAATTATTTAGCAATCAAGATATTGCGAGAGCACACAAGATTTTCTGAAGATTAAGGACTTCATACCTTCTAGAAGTCTTGAATCTCCACCCCTGTGTGCTAGGGGTGGAGGTAGTCGGCGAGGGGCCCGAAGGCCTACTCGGCGGCAATGTACCGCCAGTTGTCGGCCTCGTGGGCACGATAGGAGGTGGCACTAAACTTGGCCCAGTCGGCGCCGCACTAGGTGCGGCCGACTGGGGTGAAGAGGTAGTCGGCGGTGTGGTCCTGGGGTTGGTTGGTCCAGGGGCTGTGCTGCTGGGGTCCTTGATCATCGGACCGTTTCATGCCTTACTTGGCATGTCCTTCTTCTTGGTCTGGTCCATCATTGGTCGCTTTCTAGCCCTTTTGGGGCTGGGTTGGACTGAAGAGGGGCTGGCCGGCCGCTTTCTAGACCCACTGGCCAGCTGGTCGGGGGGGTTAGAGACGAACTCAACGAATTCCTGCAAGCATCATGCATCAAGGAAAGTTCAATTGGACAATGTTTATACAACACATCACAGACAAGCATCAAAGGTTGTTGAGGAAACGGGATATTTACCGCCGGCCAGGGCCTGTCTTGGCAGTACGGCTTGGGGGTTCTCTTGGTGTCTAGAGTCTCGACGACTCCATTGATGAAATAGCCAAGCAAGGTGTCGGTGACGATGTTCTTGTTGACGAAGTCGGCGCACTCCCGAGTTGAATCCTTCTTCCCCTGATATTCGTAGCTGAGGTGAATCCTGGCCTTTAGGGGTCTAATCCGGCGATTCTGGAATGTCCTGGCAACCCAGGACCCAGTCAGCCCTGTGTTCTTTAGTGCATCTATCTTCTCCAGCAGCAGTTTCACCTAGACCATCTCCACCTACGACGGTAGAACAGTCCAACTCTCCAGTAACGTGGGGGGATTTCCGAAAAAGGGTGGCAACGAGGGCTCGAGATTGAAGCAATAAAACCACTCCTGATGCCACCCATTCAATGAGGTCTTCAGGGGAACATGCAAGTAGGCCTTCTTCATTATCGATGTTTCACACCGGCAATATAAATATGGGGTTACTCGGTGGATGGAAACTCAGTGGATTGCAAAGGAACAAGGAGAGGTTTATACTGGTTCAGGCCCTCGATGTGAGGTAATACCCTACATCCAGTTGTGGTGTTATTCCTTTGAGGATTCGTATCTGCTTCTATGAGCTCATGCCCTCAAGGGGTGCCCTGCCTCTCCTTATATATTGGGGGACAGGGGTACAAGGTAGGAGTCCCAGCCGTGGCAACGGGGTGCCCAATCTTCTGTTAGGTAAGGATAACTCTCGATTTGGTGGAGAATTGACACTCACGATCCGGCTTCTAATCACCAAGACCCAAACCCTGCAATCCCAGCACCACGACTCCTTTTGTTATCAACTGTGCGCTGCCCGGTTGACCTCGCCACAAAGGCTAATCCTTGCATGTGAATCGAAGAACACAAGCAAGAACAAGGAAGATTGCAACTCAACTTGCAGATGAATGATTATACTCTCGAAGTTGGGGTCTCACAAGCTGATAAACGACAAAACTGTTCACAGACAGATTAATCTAAGCAAAACCCCACTCTAAATGGTGGCAGCTACTGAATATATATGAGTTAGGACATCCTAGGGTGAGGGTTTGCCCTGTGAGGGGCACACTCCTCATGGGTTTAGCCCATGACACAAATACAAAGCCCAAAGGGCCAAACTGACTCAGATAGGAAAAATGACACAACTTGTTTCGACGATTCTGGACAGCTCAGGAGGAATTTTGGCATGAAATTAGACTTCATAAGCTTTCCAACAAGTACTTGTAGGCCCTGTAACTCCTTCTGGATCAAAAGTTATGGCCGTTTGAAGTTGACACTATCTCTCAGCCCGAAACTGAACCGGTCTCGGAAATAGGAGTTTACTTGCACTTGTTGTCTCCACTTTAATATTTGGTTTCTTGAGCTATTGTCCATGGTCTTCTCCCAAGTTCCTAATAACAATAAAATCATCACAAGAATTAAGTAGTATGCCATTTGTAGAAATATTTCAATGTAAGCTTAGGAACACATTCACCTGGCAATTAAGTTGATGGGCACGTGCGCGAGTAATTGGTCCTTGGATCTGTGGCGCATCTTGTTCAACATGAGAAGATTGTAAGTGTGTATTTAAAGAAGTGATGTCCTCATCAAGCCGGATACGGCCAAGGGATCTCCTCTTAGAGATACAATCTACCCGACTAGGACTATATATTCCTTATTATACAAGGCAAAGTCTGCCGGGTGCTACTATATCTCTAATTACATGTCTCGGCCCATCCTCTATCTGAGTGGCCCATATGCTTGTGATGAGGTACCCGGGGCCCATTGTCGATGTTTTACACCGGCAATAAATATATGGGGCTACTCGGCAGATGGAAACTCAGTGGATTGCAAAGGAACACAGGGAGATTTTATACTGGTTCAGGCCCTCGATGTGAGGTAATACCCTACGTCCAGTTTATATGTATTCCTTTGAGGAATTATGGTGGCGATTCTGATGAACCGTATGGCCGTTTGAGCTTATGAGTGCTCTTCCACCCTCATGGGGCGCCCTGCCTCCCCTTATATACTGGGGGACAGGGTTACAAGGTAGGAGTCCCCATTGGATTACGACTAGGAGATCTCCCCTTAGAGATATAACGCACCCGACTAGGACTGTATATTCCTTTCTATACAAGGCGAAGTCTGCCGAATCTAGCTATATCTCTAATTACAAGGCTAGGCCCATCCTCTATCCGAGTGGCCCAAATGCTTGTCATGAGGTACCCGAGGCCCATGGCACCCACAGTAGCCCCTGAGACCTTCATAGTTGAGTCACAGCTGATGCCGAGTGCTCATCCTCCACGGTGAAGTCTTCCTGAGTGCATTGCTCCCGAGTACTCTTTGTCTGAGTGCTGCTTCTCCCGAGTCCTGCTTCACGTCAGCTGGCAGCGAGGCTATGAAGGGCTCCATGTAGATGTAGGAATAGTGTGCGCCGAATAGGCGCACCTATTAGGTGTAGCCCCCGACTTTGTGCTTAATTGTGAAGACAATTAAACATAAAGTCAAAGATCTTTAACCTTGTAGTCTTTCCCGAGTAGGGAACTACTCGTATGTAGAACTCTTCGACTTCATGTCAGTCGGAATGTGTGTTTATAGTCTTGCCGAGTAGGATACTACTCGTATATGGCACCCTTCTGCGTCATGTCAGCTGGAAAGAAGAGGTTTATAGTCTTTTCCGAGTGGCGTCTGTTAACGCCAAAATTTGGTACGGGTCGTTACCATGTTCGGTTAAGGAAAGAAGCGATATCAGCCATTGGAAACTAATCCAGAAGAGTCCGAGCTTGGGAAGGAATCGTGAAGACCACGTTATGGCAGTTATTTATCTTATCTATTAGATAGTTTTATCTTTTAGGAAACCTGATCTCTTGTCCGATCAGACCTGTCAGTTTTCCTTTTTCTAGTTAGGAAAGTCCTGTACCATGTCCTATAAGGACTCTTGTAACTCGGGGTATATATACGTATGCCCGGGGACCTTGTAATCAATCAATCGATCAATTAAACTTCGGCGCATCGCCACCCTTTACCAACGGGTTCTTGCTTCTCGAGCGGGGCTGCATCGGTTAGGTCGAACTCCTGCGAGAGGGTAAGTCTCGTTACCCCGACTACCAATCGGCTAGGACTTTCTCGGTTAGGTCCGATATTCTAGTCGGTCTATGGTAGTCGGCTTACCACGGTGTATCGGATCTGTCTACGGCTGCATCGGTTCGGTCCGACCTCTTAGGCTGGTCAGGTATATCACATCACGCGTGCGTAGATCTTATCAGTTTACTGGGGACGATTTATCATCAGTTCGTGCTGCATCGGTTGGGTCCGACCTACTGAACTGCCAGCGATAAATCGTTCTTGCTAGGCTGATGGTTTTGCGCAAGCGTCTTATCGGAATGTATAGCCGGTAAGTTATTTTTCATCACAGTTGCATTAGGTCTATCAGCTCGTTGAGTTCCTTTACTATTATCGATCTGTGCTGCATCAGTTAGGTTTGAACTACTAGATCGATAATAATAGATTTATCCTTGTCGGGCTGATCGGTGTATATGCGACGTTCTATCGGAGTGCTTAGCCGATAGGTTATCTTTTTATAAAGCCAACTGTATTATCCATACTGTTTTGGTTATCTATATTATCATCGGTTTTCTAGCCGATGCATATGTGTTTCCTCGGCAGTCGGCTGGCTTACTATTTTGCTTATCTATTGATAATCGGCTCCTAGCCGATGCACATGTTATACTGACATCTTGTCTCTTTGATCATAGCACTATCGGTTTCCTAGCCGATACACAGGTGCCATCGGCTATCGGCTACGAGGAGTCTATATCAGCCCGTATCGGCCGATAGCCGATTGCGCAATTGCTGCCGATCCGGGCACGAGGACCAACAAGGACCCGGACGCGAGCACGAGACCCGGGCGCGAGTACAGGCAGAGGCCCGGGCACGAGCATAGCGGCATCGGCTGGAAGGGATCCGTATCGGCTTGCTGGCCGATTGGATCAGTAATCTAATTTCTTCATCTCCTTGTCAATTGCTGGGTCAAATTGACTGGCACGCCCGCGAACCTCAAATATTTTAGGACCTGCACTGGAGCTAAGCAGATCTCCCAGGCCTTCGCGTGTCACCAGACGCCGAACCAGATCGTCAGCAAGCTTTTTGGCACACCCGGCGGTTTTCGGCGTCAACACGTTTTTGGCACGCCCAGTGGGACACGATCTTCATATCATCACAGTATATCCTATCGGCTGAATCAACACGTTTTTGACCCGGTGGGACACAGAACTTCGACATGGCTGGACAAGAGGTCAGCAAAGATGGTACAATCCCAGTTACAATGGAAGACTTGACCGAAGAACAGAGACAACAAGTGGAGCAGAATATTGCTGAATTTCAGAAGCTTTGTCTGGAATCCTTCGGTATGACAGACCAAGGGCCGATTCAAAAGTCCCAATTTCCAAAGCCTGTTCTGGTTGGTGAATCGAGCCGTACATCGTCTGCAAGTTCACAAAAGCCGATCCAAGACATGTTTAATGAAGCAGTTCATCATGCGTTGACCGATCAATCTGGGATATTGATGAACACATTACAGAGCTTGATCAAGAAGGCAGTGGAGCCGATTCAAATACCCGGGGGGCATCAACAGAGTTATTCAGAAGCTGTTCCTGAGTACAATTATCAGAGGGAATATCAGAATCAGAATCGGCTACAAACTCCACCTCTGCGTTATCACGACGAAGATCCAAGAGAAGAAGATTTATCAGCAAGAATCATAGAGGTGATGAGAGAGCAATTCGGTCTAAGACCGAAGAAGGAAACATTTATATATCGGCCTCCATATCCAGATTGGTTTGATAGAGCTCCGTTGCCGCGCCGATACAGAGTACCAGACTTCTCCAAATTCTCAGGGCAAGATGATGTATCTACAGTGGAACATGTCAGCCGGTTCTTGGCTCAATGTGGAGAGGCATCGGCTGTAGAAGCTTTGAGAGTTAGACTCTTCCCGTTATCATTATCCGGATCGGCCTTTACATGGTTTTCTTCATTGCCACCTAACTCAGTTCGAGGTTGGGCCGATCTGGAAAAGCAATTCCACAAGTATTTCTTTATGGGAAGTCAGGAGATGAGTTTGATAGACTTAACATCGGTAATACAGAAGCCGGAAGAATCAGTCGCAGAATATATCCAGCGGTTTCGTAATGTTAGAAGCCGATGTTATAGTTTAAGTCTGGATGATGCACAGCTGGCCGAGTTAGCATTCCAAGGTTTGTTGGCTCCGATCAAGGAAAGATTTTCATCAGAAGACTTTAAGAGTCTAGCACACTTAGTACAGAAGGTATCGGTTCATGAAAGCCGATTTCAGGAGGTCAGGAAGGAATAATGAGGCCCGAATAGAAGAATTTCGAAGTTTGATAACAAACTCCGAAATTGGGGGGCATGTGTTAACGCCAAAATTTGGTACGGGTCGTTACCATGTTCGGTTAAGGAAAGAAGCGATATCAGCCATTGGAAACTAATCCAGAAGAGTCCGAGCTTGGGAAGGAATCGTGAAGACCACGTTATGGCAGTTATTTATCTTATCTATTAGATAGTTTTATCTTTTAGGAAACCTGATCTCTTGTCCGATCAGACCTGTCAGTTTTCCTTTTTCTAGTTAGGAAAGTCCTGTACCATGTCCTATAAGGACTCTTGTAACTCGGGGTATATATACGTATGCCCGGGGACCTTGTAATCAATCAATCGATCAATTAAACTTCGGCGCATCGCCACCCTTTACCAACGGGTTCTTGCTTCTCGAGCGGGGCTGCATCGGTTAGGTCCGAACTCCTGCGAGAGGGTAAGTCTCGTTACCCCGACTACCAATCGGCTAGGACTTTCTCGGTTAGGTCCGATATTCTAGTCGGTCTATGGTAGTCGGCTTACCACGGTGTATCGGATCTGTCTACGGCTGCATCGGTTCGGTCCGACCTCTTAGGCTGGTCAGGTATATCACATCACGCGTGCGTAGATCTTATCAGTTTACTGGGGACGATTTATCATCAGTTCGTGCTGCATCGGTTGGGTCCGACCTACTGAACTGCAGCGATAAATCGTTCTTGCTAGGCTGATGTTTTGCGCAAGCGTCTTATCGGAATGTATAGCCGGTAAGTTATTTCATCACAGTTGCATTAGGTCTATCAGCTCGTTGAGGTTCCTTTACTATTATCGATCTGTGCTGCATCAGTTAGGTTTGAACTACTAGATCGATAATAATAGATTTATCCTTGTCGGGCTGATCGGTGTATATGCGACGTTCTATCGGAGTGCTTAGCCGATAGGTTATCTTTTTATAAAGCCAACTGTATTATCCATACTGTTTTGGTTATCTATATTATCATCGGTTTTCTAGCCGATGCATATGTGTTTCCTCGGCAGTCGGCTGGCTTACTATTTTGCTTATCTATTGATAATCGGCTCCTAGCCGATGCACATGTTATACTGACATCTTGTCTCTTTGATCATAGCACTATCGGTTTCCTAGCCGATACACAGGTGCCATCGGCTATCGGCTACGAGGAGTCTATATCAGCCCGTATCGGCCGATAGCCGATTGCGCAATTGCTGCCGATCCGGGCACGAGGACCAACAAGGACCCGGACGCGAGCACGAGACCCGGGCGCGAGTACAGGCAGAGGCCCGGGCACGAGCATAGCGGCATCGGCTGGAAGGGATCCGTATCGGCTTGCTGGCCGATTGGATCAGTAATCTAATTTCTTCATCTCCTTGTCAATTGCTGGGTCAAATTGACTGGCACGCCCGCGAACCTCAAATATTTTAGGACCTGCACTGGAGCTAAGCAGATCTCCCAGGCCTTCGCGTGTCACCAGACGCCGAACCAGATCGTCAGCAAGCTTTTTGGCACACCCGGCGGTTTTCGGCGTCAACTACTCGTATATGGCACCCTTCTGCGTCATGTCAGCTGGAAAGAAGAGGTTTATAGTCTTTTCCGAGTGGCGTCCCACCCAGAAGTTAGACTCCTCCACATCATGTCAGCGGGAATGAGAAATTTATAGTCTCTCCCGAGTAGTGCACTACTCGAAAGTTAGACTCTTCCGCATCATGTCAGCGGGTAAAATGTTGCTCATGGCAACCGATGGCCACGCAAGTAGGCCGAGTACCACTTTATGAAAATAAATCCACGGCGTGGTCAGGTGTACCCGAGAAAGATACCTCATCGGCTCCTGTTGGTAGCACCAGCGCTATAATTTCAACTCAGCCTGCGGGCAGCCCACATGGAGCATGCTACTGTAGGAACTCATATCTTGGTGGCTGTTATCAAATAAGCCGGCCTGAGCCGACCTATCCGGCATAGCTTTATAGAAGTATCATCCCTCGCATGTCAGGATGAATTTTTTGGTGTCGATAACCGCAATCAGCCAGAGAAATCCTTATTTACAAGCCTTTCCGACTTACGTTCTGGATGCAACCTGGTTGCCACATAAGCCTGAGTAGGTATATTGAAGGATCTGCTTACCCTCCTCAGGTGTGACGCAGTGCATGAGAACTCCGGATGCGCTTTGACAATGTGAGTCTTCTCTGACTTCAGGAGAGCCGAGCAGGGTACCCGAACCTTGCATTAGCATAGGATTCAGCTAGCGACCCTCATGGGGCATACCCTACCCAACAGAGTTATAGCCAAGCGAGGTACCCGAACCTTGTATTAGCATAGGATTCGGCTAGCGACCCTCATGGGGTGTACCTCACCCAGCCGAGTGATATACGACCCCCGACTAGTGCCGAAAGTCGGTTGTCAGCTCACATGGAGCGTAGCCAGGGAAGATGACGTCCCGACTTGCGCAAGTACTCGGTAAGTAGCCCTCATGGAGCATCTCGAGTGTATTTTGGCAGACTTGTCCAGCCCCCGAGCGTAGGAGATAGGCTCGCAGCCCTGAGTTCCTGTCACGCGTATCCGGAGCTGGGCCTGCAATATAAAGATATCGGATAAGTAGCATCTGATGATGAAAACAATCATCCGAATAAAATGTATTTTACAATATATGTAAATTCATGTTCTTCCTCTTATTGATATTAATTTCCCCAAGTAGTTGACCCCTTACGTTTAAGCACTCTGCCCGACTAGTCATAGCCCCCTAGCGTCGGAAGTTGGCTCATGGCTCTTTCCCAGACACGCGTTTTGGGTGACTTGAGTTCGTCTTTCATAGAGCAAAGTTTCACGGATCAGGATTTATGCTAGTTGAGTACTTTTGCAATCATTTAAGAGCAAAATCAGAGAAGAGTGCAGCTTGTGCACCTATTAGGTGTAAGCGGCATTGGCAAGGCCGAGTGAAGAAATATTTATCAGGAAGCGACTTAGCTGTTCGGTATTTTGGAGTGGGGATGCCATCCTTGCGTTTGAGCTTGTGAGCGCCCGAGCATGTCACTTGTTGTTCTGATAATCTTCAGTTGTTGGAAGTCGAAGACGATTGTGACCGACTGCCACAATGAAGCCGTCTGACTTGCGTTTGTGATTCCCGGCTTTAGTCGGGACCGCGTCGTTGGTGCCCTCCCGCTTCCTCTGTCAAGATGCCTTTTTATCTTCAAGGGCCTCAGCAACAGCATGGGCTGAGTCGACGTATTTGTTCGCCATGTTGAATAGAGCCTTGACAGAGTTGGGAGGCTTCCGAGTGAATTTGTCGATGAACGAGGTGTCTTTTACTCCTTTTCGAAAGACGGTGATGACGACCTCGTCCTTGATGTTCGGGATTGAATTTTTCTTCTCAGAGAACCTCTTGATGAAGTCACGAAGAGACTCGTTCTTCCTTTGATGCAACTGATATAAGTCGTACTCGGAAGATGATCTCTCGTAAGTTCCCTGGAAGTTGGCGATGAAACATTCTCGGAGTTCTGCCCATGAGCCGATTGATTGCTTGGGAAGTCCTGTTAGCCATGTCCTCGCTGAGTCGGCTAAAGCGACTGGGAGGTAGTTAGCCATGACTTTGTGATTTCCTCCAGCTGCTCGGATTGCCGTAGTATAGATCGTGAGCCAAGACTCGGGATTGGTCTTGCCGTCGTATTTTTCGACTCCTGTAGGCTTGAAACCCGATGGCCAGTCGGCCTGTTGTAGCTCCTGGGTGAAGGCCAGTACTCCTTCATCTTCATGAGGACTCCGACCCCGACTATGGCGGCGAAACCGCTCGTGGTGGAGGCCGAAATGCTCGTTCTCGTCTTTCGGTTGGCGTTGCTCATCATCTTCTCGTTCGCGGTGTCGAGCGTTGATGTCCTGCCGAAGATCACGTCGTTGTCGGCCTCGAAGGTCCTGATCATCCCAACGGTTGCTTTGACGTCGCCGGTTGTCGTTGGGGCTGCCGAGTGACGCCTGATGTGCCTCCGTATGCACCTGACTGGAGCCAGCCGCTCGGCGTCGCTTTGAGGTAGATGAGACTGCCGTTGGGAATGTCGACCGGTTGTCGGTATGAGGGTATCACCCGACTGTTGTGCTGCTGACATGCAGCAGCGGTAAGCAGGGCTTTTATCCTTGCGATCATCGGGGTGGCCTGGTGATCAGGCCCAAGTTGGACCGTGTCCAGTAGGGTCGCGGCGGCCACGATGTTCTGTTGTGGCGTGACGAAGACGTCGTGGTCGCCGACTTTTGTTTGGAGGGTTTGTTGCTGAGCGGTTCGCCCAGCCCTGCGTAGGCCGTCGTTGCGGGCGTGCAGGTGTCTTGCTTCTTCCTCCTGTTGTTCTCGCAGTCGGCAGGCCTCCTCCTCTTGTTGTTCGTGTAGTCGGCGTGATTCCTGAGTAGGAGTAGATCCTTTGGATGCCATGAAGATTTCTCGTGGCGGGAAGAAGCTTGCCGAACTGCTGTCCGACTTAGAGTCAAAATCCGACTGGGAGTCGTAGTCTGACTGAGAGTCGTAGTCGGAATAGTTGATTGGGGTGATTACGACTCCGACCTCCCTAGATCTGATCTCGAGTGGCTCGGGGCCATATCCGAGTCGAACTCCAGAGGATCGGGTTTGCCGCGTTGGATGTAGATTGTAGATATCCGCGGCGTCGCTAACTCCGAACGGGAAATTGACGATCTCTTCCTTTTTTGGCTCGATCTCGGCCGGCTCAAAACCGAGTCCGAGTCGAACATCGAAAGAAAGAGTTGTCCCTGGACTCGGGCGTATTGGAGATCACCGCAGCATGTCGTGAAAGATTGCTGCAGCATCGTGTAGGCTGACTGGCACGGAGTCGGCTGGTCCCCTGGCAGATCGGATCGAGTCCGAGTCGGCCAAGGTGAGATTGCCGATCTGGTCGGCGATGGAGTCGAGGCTTCCGAATGCAGTTGTATCTCCGGGAGAGAGTTTGCCGCCGTTGACTCCGGTTGCTGGATCCATCGAGCTTGTAGATGTAGATCGCACCGAAGCCCCTACCTGGCGTGCCAACTGTCGATGTTTTACACCGGCAATAAATATATGGGGCTACTCGGCGGATGGAAACTCGGTGGATTGCAAAGGAACACAGGGAGATTTTATACTAGTTCAGGCCCTCGATGTGAGGTAATACCCTACGTCCAGTTTATATGTATTCCTTTGAGGAATTATGGTGGCGATTCTGATGAACCGTATGGCCGTTTGAGCTTATGAGTGCTCTTCCGCCCTCATGGGGCGCCCTGCCTCCCCTTATATACTGGGAGACAGGGTTACAAGGTAGGAGTCCCCATCGGATTACGACTAGGAGATCTCCTCTTAGAGATATAACGCACCCGACTAGGACTGTATATTCCTTTCTATACAAGGCGAAGTCTGCCGAATCTAGCTATATCTCTAATTACAAGGCTAGGCCCATCCTCTATCCGAGTGGCCCAAATGCTTGTCATGAGGTACCCGAGGCCCATGGCACCCACACCCATGGCCTCCATAGTAGCCCCTGAGACCTTCATTGTTGAGTCACAGCTAATGTCGAGTGCTCATCCTTATTGACGCCGAAAACCCGCCAGGGGCCGTCCGGCGTCTGGGAGACACGCGAAGGCCTGGGAGATTTGCTTCACTCCAGTGCAGGTCCTAAAATCTTGAGGTTCGTAGGCGTGCCAGTCAATTTGACCCTGCAATTGACAAGGAGAGAAGATGTCAAATCCGTGAGCCAATCGACTGGAAGCCGGCTTGGACTCATCTCATCGGCCGATGGCCGATACGCGCTGCAGCACTTATACATCGGCTAAAAAACCGATGACGGCAAGAGTGATAACATAATAACAAACAAGTATTGCATTAGCCGATCATCGAAGGAATGCTCAAAAATCGGCTATAAACTTGGTAAAATAAATGAGCAGAATGCATAAATAAATAGATTAAATAAACTCCAGCCGATCATAGTTTAGAGTTACTAGTATTGTCGTGAAAATACTGCTCGCGCCCGTGCCCGGGCCCTTGCTCACATCGGCTCCCGGGGTCTTCATCCGCTGTTCGTGCCCGTGCCCGAATCCTTACCTGAGGTCGTGCCCGGGAACTTGTCTAAGATCGTGCCCGGGAACTTGGCTGAGGTCAGGCCCGGGAACTCACTTGTGCTTGCACTCGGATCGGTAGAGAAAATCAATCGGCTAGCCCTTAGCCGATCATAACAGTAACGCAGGCAAGGATATATAACAAAGCAAGCAGTATAATTAGCTATGTTTAAAATGAGATAACTTATCGGCTAAGCACTCCGATAACAACATCGCATAAAACCCATCGGTTTATTAAGAATAACATTATTATTCAGTCTAGTAGATCGGACCCAACCGTTGCAGCACAGACTGATAATAACGAGATCTCGACAGGCCGATAAATCTAATGCAATTGTGATGTATATGATAATTTATTGGCTATACACTCCGATAAGACGCTTGCACATAAAGTATCGACTTAGCAGAACCGATTTATCGCTAGCAGTTTAGTAGGTCGGACCTAACTGATGCAGCACAAACTGATGATAAACCGCTCCCAGTAAGCCGATACGATCTATGCACGCGTGATGTGATATACCTAATCAATCTATGAGATCAAACTGAACTGATGCAGCCATAGATAAACTAAATATATCGTGGTAAGCCGACTACCATAAACCGACTAGAATATCGGACCTAACCGAGGAAGTCCTAGCCGATAGGTAGCCGGGGTGATGAGACTTACCCTCTCGCAGGAGTTCGGACCTAACCGATGCAGCCCGGCTCGAGAAGCAGGATCCTGTCGGAAGGGTGGCGATGCGCCGAAATTGTATTGATCGAGTGATGATTTACAAGGTCCCCGGGCGTACGTACTTATACCCCGAGTTATAAGAGTCCTTACCGGACACAGTATATGATTTCCTAACTCTAAAAGAAAACATTAATAGGACCCAATCGGACACAAGGTCGGGTTTCCTAAAGACATGCTTGCCTAATCAATATACACAGTAAATAACTGCCATGTTGCGGTCTTCACGGCTCCTTCCCAGAATCGGTCTCTTCTGGATCAATTTCCGTTAGTTGACCGCAACTTCCCCTTTGACCGAATCTGACACAGGGCCTTACCAAATTTTGGCGTTAACAATCCTCCACGGTGAAGATTGCCCGAGTGCATTGCTCCTGAGTTGTAACATCCCCAATCTAGTAGAGGTAACTATTTAAGTTTCCTAGAACCATCTTTGTTCTCTAATTAAAATTTTTGAATCATCTTGTCATATAACTCAAAACTCGATTTAATTAAAACCTAATCGGCAAAATTAGACCAACTTCTAAAAGTGAAACAAACCTCACAGAAACATATGTGGAAAATAATTTACCCTAATACTAGATTATTTATCATGAATTAATATAATTTTTCCACAATTTAATTCATTAGTTTAGACCCCTTAAAAATTCAAACAATTTTCAAACTGGGTCCTTTTTGTTGAATTTCTGTGAGCAAACAATTTTGAATTTTTGTGTGAAACTTTCAAAAATAGAACCGAGAGAATCTGTACACATGAGGAATTATAAAACTCAGGTATAGAAAGGACGTAGCTGTTCCATGAGTTACTGATGAGGGCACCGTCTTCAGTCTTCAATTGGTAGGCGCCTGGCCGCATGACCTCGGCTATAATGAATGGCCCTTCCCAGATTGGGGATAGTTTGTGCCTATCTTTGGTGGTTTGTATTTTTCTCAAGACGAGATCTACGGCCAAAAAGGCGCGGCCACGAACATTACGATTGTGGTAGCAATGCAGGCCTTGAAGATACCTTGCCAACTAGATTGTTGTGATATCCCTTACTTCTTCCAATTGATCTAATTCGACCAATCGGGCGTTCTTTGAGATGTTTTTTGAGTAAGCCCGAACTCACAGAGAACCGAACTCTAACTCGGTTGGTAGTACAGCCTTAGCACCGTAGACCAGAAAGAAAGGGGATTGCCCTGTTGCCCAAATAACCGTGGTTCTGAGAGACTAGAGAATAGATGGGAGTTCTTGTACCCACCGGCCCGCGTATGGTTGTAGTTGGTCGAATATCCTGGCCTTGATACCTTGTAAGACCATACCATTGGCGCGTTCAACTTGCCCATTGCTCCACGTGTGTGCCACAGATGCGTAGTAGATCTTGATGCCGAAGTCATCACAGAAAACTTGAAACATGCCACCCGTGAACTAACTACCGTTGTTAGTGATGATGCGGTTAGGGACCCCGAATCGGTATAGTATACTCATGATGAAGTCCTTTGCTCGTGCCGCTATTATGGTTGCAACGGGCTTGACCTCAATCCACTTGGTGAATTTAAGCACTACGACGAACAAGTGTGTGAACCCTCCTGGTGCTTTCTTGAAAGGCCCAACCATGTCAAGCCCCCATATTGCAAGGGGCCAAGAGATTGGGATTGTTTGGAGTTCTTGGGCTAGGAGATTGGTTTGTCTTGCATAGAACTGGCAACCCTCGCATTTACGAACAATGTCTTTGGCATTTGTTACTGCTGTTGGCCAGAAAAATCCCTGCCGGTAAGCCTTTCTGACTAACGTCCTGGATGCGGCATGGTTGCCACATATACCCGAGTGGATCGACTGCAAAATCTGCTTGCCCTCCTCGGTGGTGACACAACGCATGAGGACATCGGATGCGCTTCTTTAGTATAGGTCTTCTCCAACAACTAGGAATCTCTTGCTTCGACGTTTGATTTGTTCAGCTTGGTTGCGATCTTCTGGGAGTTCATCGTCCAAGAGGAATTTGAGAACAGGAGTCCACCAATCTTGACATATGTGCAGCACCTCATCTGTCGCCGGGGTAGGTTCGCCTCCCGACTGCTCTGGCGCTGGTTTCTTCTTGACTGATGGCTCCATAATTTGCTCGACAAAGATCCCTGTCGGGACCGCTTCTCGCTTGGATCCCATATTTTCCAATTCATATGCAGCGTCATTGTATTGTCGTAGGACATATGTTATCTCTAGCCCGTCGAACTTGTTTTCCAGCTTGCGGACCTCCTAACAGTATGCCGCCATGGTGTCATCGAGACATGTCCAGTCTTTCATAACTTGGTTTACCACGAGTTGAGAGTCTCCATGCACAACCAGTCGACGAATGCTGAGTGATATAGCGATGCGGAGCCCGTGGATGAGTGTCTCGTACTCGGCGATGTTGTGGGAAGCCAGGAAGTAGATTTGTAGGACGTACTTGAGTTTTTCGCCGGTGGGGGACGTCAGTACGATGCCGGCCTTGGCACCGCTGATCCGTAGAGAACCGTCGAAGTACATTGTCTAGTACTCTAGCTTCGTTGTTGATGTAGGCATTTGAACTTCTGTCCACTCGGCTACGAAGTCGGCTAGAGCTTGTGATTTGATAGCTGTCCGTGGCTGAAAGGTGATGTTGAACGCCATCAACTCGAGCACCCATTTAGCGATTCGGCCGGTGGCCTCGCGGTTATGTAGGATGTCCCCGAGTGGATATGGTATGACCACCGTGACTTGATGTGCTTGGAAATAATGCACCAGCTTCCGGACAGTGATGAGTAGGCCGTATAGCAGCTTCTGGACCTACGGATATCTCATCTTTGAGTCGGCAAGGACCTCGCTGACAAAATAGACTAGTCGTTGGATTTTTTGGATGTGACCCGGTTCGGATCGCTTGACCACCAGCACCGTGCTAACTACCTGAGTAGTTGCCGCCAGATATAGCATTAGCGGTTCATAGGGCATGGGTGACGCCAACACAGGAGGTGATGTGAAAAATTGTTCGAAGTCTTTGAAGGCTTGCTGGGCTTCGGGAGTCCATTGGAAGTTGTCTGCTTTCTTCAATAGCTTGAAAAAGGGCATGCCCCATTCACCCAGTCGGGAAATAAACCAGCTGAGTGCCGCCATGCAGCCTTTCAGCTTCTGGACATCCTTCTGGTTAGTCGGGGGTGCCATGTTCATGATTGCTTTGACTTTCTCCAGGTTGGCCTCAATGCCGCGATGCGAGATGATTAAGCCGAGTAACTTGCCGGATGGCACACCAAAGGCACACTTTTCCGGGTTCAACTTCATCTTGAATCTTCGAAGATTTTGGAAGGTTTCTTCCAGGTCAGCAATAAGGTCTTCTTTGAACTTGGTCTTAATCACCACATCATCAATGTAGGCTTCCACGTTGCACCTGATCTGAGTGTGTAGACACCACTGAATTGCGTGTTGATACGTTGCTCCAGCGTTTTTCAAACCAAACGGCATAGTGATGTAGCAGTACGCTCCAAACGGTGTGATGAAAGACTTCTTTAAGCTGTCCTCCTCCTTCAGGCTGATTTGATGGTATCACGAGTAACAGTCGAGAAAGCTGAGAAGTTCACACCCCGTAGTTGAATCCACCACCTGATCTATTTTGGGTAGACCAAATGGATCTTTGGGGCACGCCTTGTTGAGATCGGTGTAGTCGACGCACATGCGCCAATTACCATTTTTCTTCCGGACCAGAACTGGTTTGCCAGCCAATCCGGGTGATAGACCCCTTTGATGAACCTGGCTGCGAGAAGTGTGGGTGCCATGGGCCCTGGGTACCTCATGACAAGCATATGGGCCACTTGGATAGAGGATGGGCCTAGCCTTGTAATTAGAGATATAGCTAGATTCGGCAGACTTTGTCTTGTATAGAAAGGAATATACAGTCCTAGTCGGGTGCATTATATCTCTAAGAGGAGATCCCTTGGCCGTAATCTGGTTGGGACTCCTACCTTGTAACCCTGTCCCCCAGTATATAAGGAGATGCAGGGTGCCCCATGAGGGCAGGTTGAGTTGGTTCACCAGAACGACCACCACAAATCCTCAAAGGAATAACACCACAACTGGACGTAGGGTATTACCTCATATTGAGGGCCTGAACCAGTATAAAATCTCCTTGTGTTCCTTTGCAATCCATCAAGTTTCCAACCGCCGAGTAGCCCCATATATTTATTGCCAGTGTAAAACATCGACAGTTGGCGCACCAGGTAGGGGCTTCGGCGCGATCTACATCTACAAGCTTGATGGATCCAGCAACCGGAGTCGACGGCAGCAAACTCTCCCCCTGAGATACAATTGCATTCGGAAGCCTCGACTTCGTCGCCGACCAGATCGGCAACCTCACCTTGGCCGACTCAGACTCGATCCGATCTACCAGGGAACCAGCCGACTCTGGGCCAATCGGCCCACACGACACCGCAGCAACCGTCACCGACATGCTGCGGCAATCTTCATCTTGTCCAGGTCTCGGGACAACTCTTTCCTTCAGTGTTTGACTCGGACTCGTCCTTGAGCCAGCCAAGATCGAGCTAAGAAGGGAAGAGATCGTTAATCTCCCGTACAGACTCGGCAACACCACGGATATCCTCAGACAACATCCAACGTGGCAAACCCGATCCTCTGGAGTTCGACTCGGATACGGCCCAGAGCCGCTCGAGATCAGAACTAGGGAGGTCGGAGTTATAATCACCCCCATCAACTATTCGGACTACGACTCTCAGTCGGATTCCGACTCTAAGTCGACAGCAGTTCGGCAAGCTTCTCCCCGCCACGAGAAATCTTCATGGCATCCAAAGGCTCTACTCCTACTCAGGAATCACGCCGACTATGTGAGCAACAAGAGGAGGAAGCACGCTGACTGTGAGAGCAACAAGAGGAAGAAGCAAGACGCCGGCACGACGCTCTACGCAGGGCCGGGCGGACTGTACAGCAACAAATCCTCCAAACCCGAGTCTGCGACCACGACGTCTTCATTACTCCTCAACAAAACATCGTGGCCGCTGCGACTCTACTGGATACACTCCAGTTCAGGCCTAATCACCAAGCCACCCCAACGATCGCAAGGATAAAAGCCATGCTTACCGCTGCTGCATGTCAGCAGCACCAACAGTCGGGTGATACCCTCATACTGACCAACCAGTCGACATCCCCAACGGCAGTCTCATCTACCTCAAAGCGCCGCCGAGTGGCTGGCTCTAGTCAGCCGCATACGGAGGCACGTCAGGCGTCACTCGGCAACCCCAACGACAACTGGCGACGTCAAAGCAACCGTCGGGACGATCAGGACCTCCGAGACCGACTATGGCGCGACCTTCGGCAAGACATTATTGCTCGGCGCCGTGAATGAGAAGAAGATGAGCAACGCCAACTGGAAGACAAGAACAAGCGTTTCGGCCTCCACCACGAGCGGTTTCGCTGCTGTATTCGGAGTCGGAGCCCTCATGAAGACGAAGGCATACCGGCCTTCACCCAGGAGCTACAACAAGTCGACTGGCCGTTGGGTTTCAAGCCTATAGGCATCGACAAATACGACGGCAAGACCAATCCCAAGTCTTGGCTCATGGTCTACACTTTGGCGATCCAAGCAGCTGGAGGAAATCACAAAATCATGGCTAACTACCTCCCAGTCACTTTAGCCGACTCAGCGAGGACATGGCTAACAGGACTTCCCAAGCAATCAATCGGCTCCTAGGGAGAACTCTGGGAACGCCTCATTGCCAACTTCCAGGGAACATACAGAGGCCATCTTCCGAGTACGACCTGTATCAGTTACATCAAAGGAAGAAGAGTCTCTTCCTGACTTCATCAAGAGGTTCTCTGAGAAGAAGAATTCAATCCCAATGATCAAGGATGAGGTCGTCATCTCTGCCTTTCGAAAAGGAGTCAAAAACACCTCGTTCATCGACAAATACACATGGAAGCCTCCTAACTCTGTCAAGGCTTTATTCGACATGGCGAACAAGTACGCCAACTCGGCTGACGCTGTGGCTGAGGCCCTCGATGACAAGAAGGCACCCTGACAAAAGAAGCGGGAGGGCACCAACGACGTGGTCCTGACTAAAGTCGGGAGATGCAAACACAAGTCAGACGGCTTTATTATGGCAATCGGTCACAACCATCTTTGACCTCCTACAACTGAAGACTATCAGAACAACAAGTGACATGCTCGGGGGCTCACAAGCTCAAACACAAGGATGGCATCCCCACTCCCAAATACCGAACAGCTATGTCGCTCTCTGATAAATAGTTCTTCATTTGGCCTTGCCATTGCTGTAGCTGCTTACACCTAATAGGTGCACAAGCTACCCTTCTTTCTGTCTTTTTCTCTTAAATGATTACGAAAGTACTCGAGTAGCATAAATTTCGATCCGTGAAACTTTGCTCCATGAAAGATGAACTCAAGTCACTCAAAACGCGTGTCTGGGAAAGAGCCATGAGCCAACTCCCAACGCTAGGGGGCTATGACTAGTCGGGTAGAGTGTTTAAACGTAAGGGGTCAACTACTCGGGGAAATTAATATCAATAAGAGGAAGAACTCATATTTACATATATTGTAAAATACATTTTATTTGGGTGATTGTTTCCATCATCAGATGCTACTCATCTGATATGTTTATAGTGCAGGGCCAGCTCCGGATACGCGTGATAGGAACTTAGGGCTGCGAGCCTATCTCCTACGCTCGGGGGCTGGACAAGTCTACCAAGAATCACTCAGAATGCTCCATGAGGGCTACTGACCAAGTAATTGCGCCAGTCGGGACATCATCTTCCCTGGCTACGCTCCAAGTGAGCTTACAACTGACCTCCGGCACTAGTTGGGGGTCGTATACTACTCGACTGGGTGAGGTACGCCCCATGAGGGTCGCCAGCCGAATCCTACGCTAATGCTAGGATCGGGTACCTTATTTGGTCACAACTCTGTCAGGTTAGGTATGCCCCATGAGGGTCGCTAGCCGAATCCTATGCTAATGCAAGGTTCGGGTACCTAGCTTGGCTATAACTCTGTTGGGTAGGGTATGCCCCATGAGGGTCGCTAGCCGAATCCTATGCTAATGCAAGGTTCGGGTACCCTGCTCGGCTCTCCTGAAGTCAGAGAAGACTTACGTCGTCAAAGCGCATTCGGAGTTCTCATGCGCTGCGTCACACCTGAGGAGGGCAAGCAGATCCTGCAACATACCTACTCAGGCACCTGTGGCAACCAGGCTGCATCCAGAACATAAGTCGGAAAGGCTTGTGAATAAGGATTTCTCTGGCTGATTGCTCTTACCGACACCAAAAAACTCATCCTGACATGCGATGGATGATACTTCTATAGAGCTATGCTGGGTAGGTCGGCTCAGGCCGGCTTATTTGGTAGTAACCACCAAGATATGAGTTCCTACAGTAGCATGCTCCATGTGGGCCGCCCGCAGGCTGAGTTGAAATTATAGCGCTAGTGCTACCAACAGGAGCCGATGAGGTAAACAGATATGCTTCATGAGAGCCTTATTGCTAAACATATATGTTTGGGTATCTGTTTTATCCACCAAGTCTCGAGGATATATCCTTACAAGGATCACAAGCTGGTCTTCATTAAAATTGGGGATGCAGGTATCTTTCTCGGGTACACCTGACCACGCCGTGGATTTATTTTCATAAAGTGGTACTCGGCCTACATGCGTGGCCATCAGTTGCCATGAGCAATATTATTCCCGCTGACATGATGCGGAGGAGTCTAACTTTCGAGTAGTGCACTACTCAGAAGAGACTATAAATTTCTCATTCCCACTAACATGACGCGGAGGAGTCTAACTTCTGGGTGGGACACTGTGGAGGCCATGGCCCCGGGTACCTCATTACCAGTACATGGGCCACTCGGATAGAGGATGGGCCGAACCATGTGATTAGGGATAAGATAGCACCCGGCAGGCTGTGCCTTGTATAATAAGAAAGCATAGTCTTAGTCGGATAGGACTCTATCTCTAAGAAGGAAATCCCTTGGCCGTATCCGGCTGGGATCCTTATCATGTACCCCTGTCCCCTAGTATATAAAGGGAGGCAGGGCGCCTTTCAGGGCAAGCACAACAAGGACAACAAGATCATTGATCTCCATACACCTCAGAGGAATAACACCTCAACTGGACGTAGGGTATTACCTCACCTTGAGGGCCTGAACCAGTATAATTCTCTTGTGTTCCTCTGCAGTCCACCGAATTCACCCTCGCCGAGTAGCCCCATAGTTTTATTGCCGGTGCAAAGCATCGACAGTTGGCGCGCCAGGTAGGGGCCCGGCGAATTCCCCATCGAAGATTCGATGGATTCAATCAACAAGTTCTCCCCCGGAGATGCAATTACCTTTGGGAGCTTAGACTTCATTGCCGATCAATTCGGCAATCTCACCTTGGCTGAGGCAAATCCAATCTTGCCAGCCGGGAAACTAGCCGACGTTGCGCCAATCGGCTCACAGGACGTCGTGATCTCCTTCCCCGACCTACTGCGGCAGTCCTTTACATCACCGAGCATCGGGACAACCCTCTCCTTCGGCGTCCGACTTGCACTAGGCCTTGAGCCAGCTCGAGTTGACCCGAGAAGGGGAGAGGTCGTCAATTTCCAGCACAAATCCGGCGACGCTGCGCATCTTTATTCCGCACAGCCGACCCGATCTCCAGCAATTCAGTTTGGACACGGCCAAGCGCCATTTCAGATTGGATCTAGAGAGGTCGGAGTCGTTCTCACTCCGATAAACTATTCGGAGTCCGACACCAAGTCGGACAGCGGTTCGAGCGCTAGCTCGGACTTTAATTCGGCAAGCTTCCCCCTCTCCCGCGAGATCTTCATGGCTTCAACACCACCTTCTGAGGTACGCCAACTACAAGAGGAGCGACAAGAGGAGGCGCGCCAATTACAACAAGAGGAGGCCAACCGCGAAGCCCGCAATAACGAGCTGCGACAGGCTGGGCGAGTCGCTCAGCAACAGATCCTCCAAACCAAAATTGGCGACCACGACGTCTTCGTCACACTACAACAGAACGTTGTGGCCGCAGCAACTCTGTTGGACACAGTCCAGCTCGGGGCCGATCACCAGGCCACCCTGACTATCGCCAAGATCAAGGTGATGATCACAACTGCTGCCTATCAACAGCAACAGCAGTCGGGCAACACTGCTATACCGACCAACCGGTCAGGTTCACTGGTGGCAGGCTCATATGCATCAACACGACGCAGGGCGGCCGGCTCCAGTCGGCAATGCAAAGAGTCCCGGCAAACAACGCTCGGCAATACCAATAATGACAACCAGCGGCGTCGCCAGTACGATCACCGACCCAATCAAGACCTCCGAGTGCGACTGCACCGAGACCTTCGTCACACCATAAACGCTCGACGTGAAGAACGCGAAGAAGATGAACGCCGCCGACTGGAAGACGAAAACAAGCGCTTCGGTATCCACCACGAGCGACTACATCGCCAAGATCGGAGTCGGAGCCCTCACAAAGACGAAGGCATCCCTGTGGAGGCCATGGGCCCTGGGTACCTCATTACCAGAATATGGGCCACTCGGATAGAGGATGTGCCGACCCGTGTAACTAGAGATAAGATAGCACCCGGCAGGCTGTGCCTTGTATAATAAGAAAGCATAGTCTTAGTCGGATAGGACTCTATCTCTAAGAAGGAAATCCCTTGGCCGTATCCGGCTGGGATCCTTATCATGTACCCCTGTCCCCTAGTATATAAAGGGAGGCAGGGCGCCTTTCAGGGCAAGCACAACAAGGACAACAAGATCATTGATCTCCATACACCTCAGAGGAATAACACCTCAACTGGACGTAGGGTATTACCTCACCTTGAGGGCCTGAACCAGTATAATTCTCTTGTGTTCCTCTGCAGTCCACCGAATTCACCCTCGCCGAGTAGCCCCATAGTTTTATTGCCGGTGCAAAGCATCGACAGTTGGCGCGCCAGGTAGGGGCCCGGCGAATTTCTCATCTGAAGATTCGATGGATTCAATCAACAGAGTCGACAGCAACAAGTTCTCCCCCGGAGACGCAATTACCTTTGGGAGCTTAGACTTCATCGCCAATCAACTCGGCGATCTCACCTTGGTTGGGGCAGATCCAATCTTGCCGACCGAGGAACCAGCCGATGTTGCGCCAGTCGGCACCCGGGACACCGCCATCCCCTTCGACGATTTTCTGCGGCAGTCCTTTACATCGATGAGCATTGGGACAACCCTTTCCTTCGGCGTCCGACTTGCGCTAGGCCTTGAGCCAGCCCAGGTTGGGCCGAGAAGGGAAGAGGTCGTTAATCTCCCTCACAGCTCCGGCGACACTGTGCATCAAAATCCCGCGCAGCAGACCCGATCCCTAGCAATTCAGTTTGGACACGGCCAAGCGTTGTTTCTAATTGGATCTAGAGAGGTCGGAGTCGTTCTCACTCCAATAAATTACTCGGAGTCCGACACTAAGTCGGATAGCGGTTCGAGCACCAGCTCGGACTTTAATTCGGCAAGCTTCCCCCTCTCCCGCGAGATCTTCATGGCTTCAACACCACCTTCCGAGGTACGCCGACTACAAGAGGAGCGACAAGAGGAGGCGCGCCGATTACAACAAGAGGAGGCCAACCGCGAAGCCCGCAATAACGAGCTGCGCCAGGCTGGGCGAGTCGCTCAGCAACAGATCCTCCAAACCAAGATTGGCAACCACGACGTCTTTGTCATGCCACAACAGAACGTTGTGGCTGCAGCAACTCTGCTGGACACACTCTAGCTCAGGGCCGATCACCAGGCCACCCCGACTATCGCTAAGATCAAGGCGATGATCACAGCTGCTGCCTGTCAGCAGCAACAGCAGTCGGGCGACACTGCTATACCGACCAACCGGTTGGGTTCTCCAGCGGCAGGTTCATCTGCATCAACACGACGCTGGGCGGCCGGCTCCAGTCGGCAACGTGAAGAGTCCTGGCAAACAACGCTCGGCAATACCAATAATGACAACCGGCGGCGTCGCCAGTACGATCGCCGACCCAATCAAGACTGTCACAACCCTAGATTTAATTTCAGGTAATTAGTGTTATGCTCTTCTGTCATTAGAGTGCACAACTTAAATTTTTGCATTGTCACTTCTTGCAGGATTAAGTTTGCAACTTTTAAACCCTTAATAATTGAATCCTAAATCGGCAAAAACAAAACACTACTAAAAGATGCATCAAATTGAACAAAAGTGTATATGGGAGATAATTTATTCAAATATTAGTTTATTTATCATGTATTAATATAATTTTTCCAGAATTTATTTCATTAGTTTAGACCTCTTAAAAATTCAAAAAATTTTCAGCCTGGGTCCTTTTTGTTGAATTTCTGTGAGCAAACCATTTTGAATTTTTGTGTGAAACTTTCAAAAATGGAACCTAGGTAGTCTGGGCTAGCTACACAAAAATCACCACATTTTTAACACCAGTTTTACTTACTCATTTTGATTTTTTTAGGAGAGAGGAAGAGAAAAATCCAGAAAACCCCTCAAAATCAGTTTTCACCAGTTTTCCTACCCAACCCTCTCTGCCATTCCTAGACCATCATGACCTGGGGCCATGAATCAGTGTCTAGGAGCTAGCTCCATCTCTTGTGCACCAAAATTTTCGAGTGGGACCCACCAAGGCATACAAATGGAGAGAGTGACACCTTTTTAGCCTTGCTGTCATCTCTGTCTTCTCCTCTTTCTCAGCTTCCACGCCAGCTAGCTCACTCATCTTCACAACTCCATCACAGAGCCAAGAAACCAGGGAGGAGAGCTTCCTTTGCCCCTTTTCTCCATCCAACTCCCTGCCGCCGTGCGTGCTGCTGCTGCTGCTGCTGCTGCCGTGTGCTGAAGCTGCAGCTGCTGAAGCTGCTGCTGTCCGTGCTGCCGGCCACCTCGGAGCTTCCCTAGCGGAGCAGCTGCGCCAGCAACACCACCTCAGCCCCAGCAGCCAAACGCCCCAAGAATCTCGTGAAACCGAGCCCCGAGGGAGGAGATCGGCCATCGTCTTCTCCAACTCCGACCGAGCGCCTCCACCATCGATTCCCGTCCACCCGGTGAGAGTTAGACTGATTCCTCGCACTGGTAGCATCCTCGTGACCTTCTTAACCGCCTGCATGTGTTGTTTCCACCGCGCATGCAGCGAATCGAGCCAACCACGGTGAAGCCAAAGCTTGGCCATCGCCGTTGCCGCCGCCTGTAGCCGCCAGAGCTCGTGGGATCCTGTCTGCCTTGTCTAGAGCCACGGTAAGCTTCCTGGGAGTCTCAGCGTAGTCCTTCGAGCTTCTTTTTTGAAGGTTTCTAGCTGTTTGCTTGCATGCATGTGCATCCCGAGCCCATGGCCTCTTCTGCATCACTGACCCGAACGGCATTGCCGCCTTTACTCGCCAGTAGAACTGTTCCGGCCACCGCCGGCGATGAGAAGACCACCTACAGCTTCGCCCGAGACTTCTCTTCACTTCCTCTTTTGGTTGCACCGTCTGAAACGCCGCCGTTCGCCGCCGCCGCCGCCGAGAAGCTCGCCGGCTCAGTCCTCCTCTGTTTCACCCCATTGGACCATCCTCTCTGTGTTCGGACGGTCCGATCCGTTGTCGCCGGCTCTGCTCTTTGCCTCGCCGGACCATCCACTCCTAGACCGGACGGTCCGTTCCATTATCTCGCCGCCCCAGTCCATCTGCCCCTACTCTGCTCTGTCTCTCTGACGAGCAGGCCCCACCTGGAAGAGGAATAAGAAAAGAAGAAAGATTTAGAAAAAGGTTAAGCTGAAATACTTTTCAAACAGAAAAATTGCCAGACTTTGAAAATCCATAAGTTATTCATTTTAATTCCTTTTTGAGTGAAACCAATTTTGTTGGAACCAGTAGGTTATGCTCTTTTATATAAAAATGCATGCCTTTATGAAATCTTAATAGAAGATGTCAGTTAAATATAATAACTTAAGGGTTCAAAATAAATAATTGCGAAACTGCCTTTTTCAGCCCTCTTACCTTGTTATTTTTGTATCTCCCAATCCAGAGATGCAAATGACTTGGTTCTTCCTTCTAAAATCTTGTTAGGACATGCCATACCTACTGTATTTATCTCATAATTAATCGATCATGTTTGCATAGGCATATTTAATTGATTCTTATTTGCATATTCGCTTTTATCGGTAGATTCAGACATTTCGGAGTACGTGGAGCAAGGACCTGAAGTTGAGTGTGAACCATCACAGCAGTAGGCAAGCATCAATACTAGCTTCTATGCAAGCATCTAAGCATATTGAACCTATACTTTCAATAAATTGATTTGTTTGCGAAAGAAATACTTATATGCATGTTTTGGTCTTGCTAAATGGGGAAAAATGGGTAGAGTTAATATTACCCAATTGTATGCATTTCCATTTCTTGATTATTGATGCCATGGCTATACCTTGTCACCCCTGGTTAAGGATTTTGGGATACTTTTATTTTATCGAATGCTTAGCCATGCTTATTTCTAGATTTAGAAAAATCCGATAGATGGAGCTATCGGTTCAAAACTAGTTTAATACGCATGGATGGGTTAAAATCTGAAAAGAATCATTTCTGATTAATAATTGAAAACATGTTTGACTTGGACGGATGATAGGGCGATGACGGGAGGGTGTTTCCCCGATGCATGTAGCTCCGTCTGGGTCGTTAAGGACCGAACATGTTGACGTCTATTCAAGCACCCTACGTACTTCCACATGCCGGGCATGGGACGGCTTAACTAAGTAGCACGGGAGGCTGTGGCCATCTACACCCGTTCGTCAGTCGTGAGGAAGGGTATTCCTTTGGAGGACCTCGAGCGCGCCTGGTTAGGGACGGAGGTGCCTCCCGCGACGGTGAGCCCGCCTTTGTTGTCACGCACGCACGCGACTAAGTCGTCGGGGGCCCAGACGTGGTTTAGGTGGTTGGGGCTAAGCATGGGAAAGGTTTTGTTGTGACCTCTAGTCCGCACTCAATGTGTAGAGTGTGGGTACTGACGGGTACGGATCAAACTAGAGTGTAGCCGTTGGGCTTCTATCATATCGTGTAGGTAAAGATGTACACCTCTGATCAGAGTAAGAACTATTCGAATAGCCGTGTCCACGGTCACAGGACGACCGCTTGATGTGTTAGTTACTCATGTTAGCATCAAACTTGGGATATGTAGTTATGAAATTATGTTGTTATACCATGACTTAGGATAGTCATAGATGGATGGGTTTATATAAAAGGTTTTGATGATAAATATGACTTGGTTTTGGTCATGGATAATGATATGCTTGTGTAGCATAATTGTTTGGGCAATGGTGGCCCATGGATGATGGTTAGAGCATGGTTTGTGCTCATTTTTACTTCTATTTCAGATCTATAAGCTTGCTGTCCTAAATTTTCAGTTTGAGCTATTTCACAATTGCTTAGGTTTTAAATGTATTACTTGCTCAATAAAATCAGCTTTATGCAAAATCAGATCAACATAGCCATACTCCTTGATGTAGAGGCTAGCATCCCTCCTTTGTATTATTATTATCGTATAAGCCTTCTGAGTACTTGTCGTACTCACGCTGCATCTTTCAGGTGAGGACAACGACGACATTGATGTGGTCTACTATTATCCTGCCGAGGGAGGCGAGGATAATGTGTAGTTGAAGTTAAGTTCTGCCCCAGTTGGTTGCCCTTTGGTATGGGTATGGCACCACTGGTCTTATCCTTTATGTTGATTTTCCGCTGCTATCTTTTGCGCTACTCTGTGATGTACTAGGGTGTGAACCCTCTATGTAATATTTGTAACTCTGCTGCTCGTTTATCCATATTTAGAGTACTTGTGATGTTTATCAATTGCTTGCGATGAAAGTGTGAGGCTGTTAACGCCAAAATTTGGTACGATTCGCGTCGGACTTGGTTAAGGAAAGAAGTGATATCAGCCGTTGGGAGCTAATCCAGAAGAAGCCGGATTCGGGAAGGAATCGTGAAGACCACGCTATGGCAGTTAATTATCTTATCTATTAGATAGTTTTATCTTTTAGGAAACCTGATCTCTTGTCCGATCAGGTCTGTTAGTTTTCCTTTTCTAGTTAGGAAAGTCTTGTTACGTGTCCTATAAGGACTCTTGTAACTCGGGGTATATATACGTATGCCCGGGGACCTTGTAAACTATCTAATCGATCAATACAACTTCGGCGCATCGCCACCCTTTACCAACGGGTTCTTGCTTCTCGAGCGGGGCTGCATCGGTTAGGTCCGAACTCCTGCGAGAGGGTAAGTCTCGTTACCCCGACTACCAATCGGCTAGGACTTTCTCGGTTAGGTCCGATATTCTAGTCGGTCTATGGTAGTCGGCTTACCACGGTGTATCGGATCTGTCTACGGCTGCATCGGTTCGGTCCGACCTCTTAGGCTGGTCAGGTATATCACATCACGCGTGCATAGTTTTTATCAGTTTATCGGGGGTAGTTTATCATCAGTTTGTGCTGCATCGGTTGGGTCCGACCTACTAAACTGCTAGCGATAAATTATTCCTGTTAGGTTGATAGCCTTTGTGCAAGCGTCTTATCGGAATGTATAGCCAGTAAGTTATTTTCATCACAGTTGCATTAGATCTATCGGTTTGTTGAGGTTCCTTTACTATTATCGATCTGTGCTGCATCAGTTAGGTTTGAACTACTAGATCGATAATAATAGATTTATCCTTGTCGAGCCGATCGGTGTATATGCGACGTTCTATCGGAGTGCTTAGCCGATAGGTTATCTTTCTATAAAGCCGACTGTATTATCTTTACTATTTTGGTCATCTATATTATCATCGGTTCTCTAGCCGGTGCACATGTGTTTCCTTGGCAGTCGGCTAGTTCACTATTCTGCCTATCTATTTTATCATCGGCTTCTAGCCGATGCACATGTTATACTGACAACTTATCCACTTGTTTATAGCGCTATCGGTTTCCTAGCCGATACACAGGTGCCATCGGCTATCGGCTACGAGAAGCCTATATCAGTCCGTATCGGCCGATAGTCGATTGCGCAATTGCTGCCGATCCGGGCACGAGGACCAACAAGGACCCGGACGCGAGTACAGGCAGGGGCCCGGGCACGAGCATAGCGGCATCGGCTGGAAGGAATCCGTATCGGCTTGCTGGCCGATTGGATCAGTGATCTAATTTCTTCATCTCCTTGTCAATTGCTGGGTCAAATTGACTGGCACGCCCGCGAACCTCAAATATTTTAGGACCTGCACTGGAGCTAAGCAGACCTCCCAGGCCTTCGCGTGTCACCAGACGCCGAACCAGATCGTCAGCAAGCTTTTCGGCACACCCGGCGGTTTTCGGCGTCAACAGAGGCTAGTCGCTTTCTTGGGGACTAGCTGAACATGAGTATGGGTTGTGTATAATTGAGATGGTTGGGGGGATAGCTTTTATGGTTCGAGTCCTTTGGGGTACGTATCGTGTTGGGTCGCCACCATCGAGTGGTTTGACGGGCGTATGACGGGGAGGACTGGCAAGCTATCCTTATGATTATCTCTTTTGTACACTTCTCGGCATTTGTGGATTTGTATTGTGAGTGGGTGAAGATTATGGCAAGTCTGCGATGAGGATGGATGGTTACCGCATTTATTTGGGTTTTATTCGAGACCCCATCCATCTAGTTAGTTCGCGTTGCCATAATAGTTACTCTTCATAATGCACTTCCGGGGTGCCCACAAAGACCTCCGAGTGCGACTGCACCGAGACCTTCGTCACACCATAAACGCTCGGCGCGAAGAACGCGAAGAAGATGAACGCCGCTGACTGGAAGACGAAAACGAGCGCTTTGGCATCCACCATGAGCGACTACATCGCCAAGATCGGAGTCGGAGCCCTCACGAAGATGAAGGCATCCTAGCCTTCACTCGGGAGCTACAGGACGTCTTGTGGCCGACTGGCTTTAAGCCCACCGGGATCGAAAAGTACGACGGCAAGACAAACCCAGAGTCCTGGCTTACCGTTTACACCCTGGCAGTTCGAGCTGCTGGGGGCGACAGCAGAGTCATGGCTAACTACCTCCCAGTCGCGCTAGCCGACTCGGCGAGGACATGGCTGACAGGCCTCCCGAGGCGGTCGATCGGTTCCTGGGGACAACTCAGGGAGCGGTTCATCGCTAACTTCCAGGGGACCTACGACAGACCTGCTTCGGAGCATGATCTTTATCAACTGCACCAGAAGAAAAACGAGTCTTTGCACGAATTCATCAAAAGGTTTTCCGAGAAGCGCAACCAAATTCCAACCGTCAAAGACGAAGCCATCATCGCCGCCTTTCGCAAAGGGGTAAAAGACGCTCCGCTTATTGCAAAATTCACTCGGAAGCCACCATCCATAGTCCGGGCGCTCTTCGACATGGCCAACAAATACGCCGACTCGGCCAAAGTGGTCACGGAGGCCCTCGACGAGAAGAAGGAGCCCCGACAGAAAGAACAGAAGGCGAAAGCCAACAACGAGCCATCTCAAAACAAGTCTGGCAGCCGTAAACGGAAGTCGGACAACGAGGTGGCCAACATGGAGCGCAGCCGGTCGCGACCCCAGCGGAACAACGACTACCAGAAAGTCATGAGCGGGCCATGCCCCTTTCACCCCAAGGGAAAGCACGCGGCCAAAGACTGCTATATGCTCAAAAAGTTTGCCTCCGAGCAGACTTCATCGTCTAGCGCCGACAAGGACAAAGACAAGCCAGACTCGGGTCCGGCTGACGATTTCCAAGATCCTCAAGCCGAGCTCAACCACATTTTCGGGGGGCCACTCGCATACGAGTCCAAGTGCAAACAGAAGCTTTCAGCGCACGACATCAACACAGTCTCCACGGCCGACACCCCCCAATACCTGCGCTGGTCAGAGATGGCCATCACCTTCAATCGCGCAGATCACCCAGATCGGGTTTCCCACCCAGGACGTTATCCACTCGTCCTGGACCCGGTCGTCAAAAACATCAAGCTAAAGAAGACCCTCATCGACGGAGGCAGCGCGCTTAATATCCTGTTCGCCAAGACTTTGGACGAGATGAAAATCCCTCATTCAGAACTACGGCCGAGCACTGCGCCCTTCCACGGGATAATCCCCGGCCTGTCATCAACTCCACTCGGGCAGATAACTTTGCCGGTAACCTTCGGCACGCGGGATAACTTCCGCATAGAAAATGTCTGCTTCGAGGTCGCCGACTTCGAGACTGCGTACCACGTGATACTCGGACACCGAAGGAGAGAGTTGTCCCATGGCTCAGCGAAGTAGAAGATTGCTACATTAGATTGATGATAGTTGGCAGATAGTCTTCTAAGCCGACTGGCACATAGTCGACTGGTTCCTCGGCCGGTTGGATTGGATCTTCGTTGGCCAAGGTGAGATTGCCGATCTGGTCGGCGACGAAGTTGAGGCTTCCGAAGGTTATTGTGTCTCTAGGGGAGAATTTGTCGCCGTCGACCCCGCTTGTTGGATCCATCAAGATTGTTGATGTTGATCTCACCAAACCCCCTACCTGGTGCGCCAACTGTTGATGTTTCACACCGGCAATATGAATATGGGGCTACTCGGCGGATGGAAACTCAGTGGATTGTAAAGGAACAAGGAGAGGTTTATACTGGTTCAGGCCCTCGATGTGAGGTAATACCCTACGTCCAGTTGTGGTGTTATTTCTTTGAGGATTTGTATCTACTTCTATGAGCTCGTGCCCTCAGGGGGCGCCTTGCCTCCCCTTATATACTGGGGGACAGGGGTACAAGGTAGGAGTCCTAGCCGGATATGGCCAAGCGATCTCCTCTTAGAGATACAATCTACCCGACTAGGACTGTATATTCCTTATTGTACAAAGCAAAGTTTGCCAGGTGCTACTATATCTCTAATTACATGTCTCGGCCCATCCTCTATCTGAGTGGCCCATATGCTTGTGATGAGGTACCCAGGGCCCATGGCCTCCACATTCATCTCATTGCAGAGTTGAAGGCCTGCTCCTCCTATTACCTGGATCTTGGACTTGGAGAGCTATGGCTTGACATGGAACCGGAAGCGGAAGACGTTGAAATGGGGCTCGATCCCCAGGAAGGCTTTGCAGAGAGTGACGAAGATAGAGATTTGAAGAATGGAGTTGGGGTTGAGGTGGAAGAACTCAATCTTGTAGCAATCAAGGAGACGATGGAGGAAACCAGAAGCGGGAAGAGTAAGATCACGGTCGAAGAAAGAAGCAAAAACCACGGTTTCGTGTCGACCTGGAGAGGGGATCGATTCACCACTGGCGGGGCACCAGTTTATGAGATCCTTCGGCTAGAGGCACTTTTTCCTATCTAGAAGAGCAAGCTTCATCGTGCAAGTGTCCGATGTCGGCCATGATCCAGATGGCATGGCAGGGATGTCAAACGGCGCTCTCGGCATTGTTGGGGTGTAAAGCTGTAGGGGAGAGCTTCTAGATGACAGGAATCAATGCGGGGCAGGAGATCTCTGCGGATTTTTGAAAGGGAGCTCGAGCTACAGGAAACCCTAAATGGAGTGGAGAGCGTGAAATTTGGTGCGTGTGCAGGAGCTGAAGCATTTTGGCAATTTGGGGGAGAAAGGGGAATCTTTTCTCTCTCCTACCGTTTTATAGGCTTGTGCTAGGTAGCTGGTCTAGGCCGGCTTGCTCATAATGGGCTGTAAAATATGAGTTTCTAAATAGCACGTCCTATTGGGCCAACGACTGGCTATGTTAAAATCACAGTGCAGGTGCTATTTTACAGGGACCGATTAAAATAATCAGATATGCTTCATGTTAAGCCTAATTTCTGGACACATGTGCTCAGGTATCTGAATTATTTAACAAGGTATTGAGGATATATCCTTATAAAGGTCAATGGCTGGTCTCCATTGAAACTAGGGATGCAGGTATCTCTCAAGAACACCTCACCACATATTGGGTTAAAATCCATGAAGTGGTACTCGACTTACATGCTTAGCCAAAATGCCATTGAGAAAAAATATTTCTCGCTGATATGATGCAGAAGAGTCCAAATTCTGAGTAATATACCACTCGGAAAAGACTTAAAGGTTAAAGATCTTTGACTTTATGTTTAATTGTTTCACAATTAAACACAAAAGTCCAGTTTCACAATTAAGCACAAAGTCGGGGGCTACACCTAATAGGTGCACCTATTCGGTGCACACTATTCATATTTTTCTATGAAGCCCTTGATAGCCTCGTTGCCAGCTGATATGAAGCAAGACTT
>RYFJ01002837.1:0-37500 GCA_003991445.1 Oryza meyeriana var. granulata | reverse complement strand
GTTCAGGCCCTCGGGGTGAGGTAATACCCTACGTCCAGTTGAGGTGTTATTCCTCTGAGGTGTATGACGATCGATGATCTGGTTGTTCTTGTTGTGCTTGCCCTGAGGGGCGCCCTGCCTCCCTTTATATATTAGGGGACAGGGGTACATGATAAGGATCCCAGTCGGATACGACCAAGGTATTTCCTTCTTAGAGATAGAATCCTATCCGACTAAGACTATGTTTCCTTATTATACAAGGTACAGCCTGCCGGGTGCTATCTTATCTCTAATTACATGGTTCGGCCCATCCTCTATCCGAGTGGCCCATGTACTGGTGATGAGGTACCCGGGGCCCATGGCCTCCACAGTAGCCCCTAAGACCTTCATAGTTGAGTTACAGCTGATGCCGAGTGCTCGTCCTCCACGGTGAAGGTTACCCGAGTGCAGTGCGCCCGAGTATTCTTTGTCCGAGTAAGTCTTCTCCCGAGTCCTGCTTCATGTCAGCTGGCAGCGAGGCTATGAAGGGCTTTATAAAGATATATGAATAGTGTGCGCCGAATAGGCGCACCTATTAGGTGTAGCCCCCGACTTTGTGCTTAATTGTGAAAACAATTAAACATAAAGTCAAATATCTTTAACCTGAAAGTCTTCCCCGAGTAGATTACTACTGGTATGTACGACTCTTCGGTATCATGTCAACCGGAATAAACTTTATAGTCTTGCCGAGTAGAAGGCTACTCGTATGTAGGACTCTTCGACTTCATGTCAATCAAAATATATGTTTATAGTCTTGCCGAGTAGGATGCTACTCGTATATGGGACTCTTCAGCATCATATCAGCTGGAAAAAAAGGGGGTTTATAGTCTTTTCCAAGTAGCGTCCCACTCAAAAATTAGACTCCTCCGCATCATGTCAGCGGGAAAAGATATTTATAGTCTCTCCCGAGTAGTGCACTACTCGAAAGTTAGACTCTTCCGCATCATGTCAGTGGGTAAAATGTTGCTCATGGCAACTGATGGCCACGCATGTAGGCCGAGTACCACTTTATGAAAATAATCCACAACGTGGTCAGGTGTACCCGAGAAAGATATCTGTATCTCCAATTTTAATGAAGACCAGCTTGCGATCCTTGTAAGGATATATCCTCGAGACCTGGTGAATAGAACAGATATCCAAACATATATGTTTAGCAATAAGGCTCTCATGAAGCATATCTGTTTACCTCATCGGCTCCTGTTGGTAGCACCAGCGCTATAATTTCAACTCAGCCTACGGGTGGCCCACATGGAGCATGCTACTGTAGGAACTCATATCTTGGTGGCCCAATGCTGACTATGTAGGCCCAAGCCCATCTAGTCGGCATTGGCTCTATAAAAAGACGGGGAGAGAGAAAAAGATTCCGTCGTCTTCCCCAAATCAGCCAATCCCTTCGTCTTCCACCTTCGCACCCAGCTTTTCGCCTCCCGCCCGGCTAGGGTTAGCTACTGCTATTCCCCACCCGAACACGGGCGATTTCAATCCTCCTCATTTGCTCCAAGCCCCCGATTTATTTTTCCCCAAATCTCATCGCCTCCAGTCATGCCGAAGACATCGGATCTTGTGGGTGCGCCGGGGGGTTCTTGGCCGATTTCAGATTGCGGCTCGGTGAAGCTGAAGCGGCTGGAAAGCGAGCTGAAGTTGCCCAGCCAAGAAGTGATTCGCTGGCGGCCAGCCAGGGATGAGTCAAGCCCAAATCCCCGACCTGGAGAAATGGTAGTCTTTGCCTCTTTTTTCGATCGAGGCTTGTGTCTCCCGTCTTCCGATTTCTTCCGCTGCATTCTCGACTTTTACGGGCTGGAATTGGTGCATCTGAACCCCAACTCCATTCTTCAGATCTCTATATTTGTTACTCTTTGCGAGTGCTTCTTGTGTGTTGAACCCCATTTCATCCTCTTCCGACATTGTTCCATATCAAGCCTCAACCCTCCAAGAGCAATATCAATGTGATTGGAGGGGCCGGTCTTCAACTGAGGAGCGATGGGAAGAAAACGTATCTTGATTTGCCCTTGAAATCTTCTCTGAAGGGCTGGCACAAGGAGTGGTTCTATTGCGCCGATTTGGCTCCCTCCTTGTGGCCATTTACTGGTCTGCCACCGACGGTGTTGCCAAGCTAGTCAGCAGAGCCGACCTTTGAGGAAATGGGCCAGGCACATCTGCTGTTGATGAAGATAGATGACCTCAAGAGGGCCGGCTTGACAGGTCCTTGGGTGGCTCGTCCCTTTCTGACAAGGCACGTTCAGCCACTGAAGCTTAGGAGCTCATTCGGCTGGGCCTTGAAAGGCAAAAATGATCCTGACCGAGTGAGTAACGAGTCGGCGGACAAGAGGGAAGTGACCGCGACACTGTTCGGCTACTTCTCCGAAGGGGTGATCGCGACCGAGGACGATAAGCGCCGGGTTGCGGCTTATAGCTTCATTCGGCCTCGGACCAAGGTAACCTTTAACCTTCTTCTGTGATGAGCGCCCGTGGACCCGTAGTTGTTCAGCATAGCGTGACGCATTTGGTTGACTCACTTATAGTGGCATGAAGAATTTGATGAAGACTCCCGCCCATTGTCGGCCGTCGTGTCGAAGAAGAGGCCGAGGAGTCCCTCTGCTGCCCAACCCGACTCCAAGAGAGCGGGGAAGAAGCCGATTTTATATCGGGGCGAGGGGGCCATGACGGCACGCACCGTGAGCGAAAGCTTGAAAATAAAGGACGTTGCTGCCGCAACGCCCACTCGGTCAAGTCCTAGGTTGAGACCTGCAGGTTTGAGCCCGACGTTGTCGAGCCCGGCCGTGGCGCCACCAAGGGGCCGGCTGGAGCAGACGCCGCCAGGGTCGGAGGCGCCCGAGCTGACCATACCGGAGTCGGGACCGACTCAGGTAATTGTTTTCTCATCCTTGTTGGAAGGGTCATAAAATTTTTACCAATTTGCTGTGAACATTTCCTCTAATTTAGTTTACAAATTTTGGGAGGGATCTTGCTACTGTTATACCAAAAAAAAAGAAACCTGAATTTTTTTTTGATAGCCAATCTTTCCTTTGCGAATACTTTGATCCCATAAAGACTAGCTGATCTGTTACATAGGGCTGCACTTGGTGATCTTGTTCTCTCAGTTGCAATAGAAAAGAAAGCTATGAATCATTGTTAAAAATAGTAAAAAAAAAACTAAAGTGGCTGCTTGCTATAAAAAAACAAAAAAAAGAAAAGCGTTGTTGAAAATATTTGCAATATTGGGAGAATCGTTCTGTTTGTGCAATCTTGTGCCCTATTTTGTAATCATTTCAATCAGCTAGCATCTTTCCATAACCATTGCAATTGAGCTATTTGTATTATCACTCATATCTTCTGCTAGCTCACCCCTTTGATTGCATTTGGTTCCATTATCATTGTGTGTGAGTTGCTTTGTTCACCTTTCCAACCTTGTGTTCAGCAACTAGATTTTGCATTCTCATGTGGATAACTACTTAGCGAGACTACATCGAGAATTCAGATTGTGTAGGATTAATATTTTTCCTGCCAAGCTCCACAAATAAAATCGTTGTAGGCTTTGATCTCAGCTGTGAGTTCGCTTAACCTCATGTTGTTTTTGCCTCACCACTAAAGTGTGAACTCCTCTATCAATCAACAAAGAGCAAGTAAGAACTTCGGTGGTAAGGATAAGTGAGGTTGAGAGTACTGCTCATACATTTATATACATATATATTTTTCTCTCTTGCTGTTTGCACAACTAACAATGTCAGGTCAAGGAGAAAATTCAGAGACTGATCGACGTGCTTCTGATGCCCCAGTCAACTGGACTGAATATTGTGCATTGAGAGACACACTACGACGAGAGATCACCGCTGGAAATGAGCAGCTAAGAGAAGAAGTGAATAACTCCATTCAAGATCTTCAGATTGAAGTGAATCAACAACTGAATGTACTCCACACCAACATAGTTGCTGACATTGTACGGCAACTATGACCACAATATGAACAAGGCCCTGTTGTAGATGAGACTGATGTGGAAGCCGCTGCTCGAAGGGGTCGTGCTGCTAATAATCAACCTCCTAGGCCTGCCAGAGGTGGTGATGATCATAATAATGGAAGGGGTCGTGGACGTGGCATGGGACGTGGAGGAGCTGCATATGAGCCAATCCATGTTAATTTTATGCCCTGCAACGAAACAAATCAGCACAATAACCGCAATGGCAACAACCGCCCCGAGGAAGAAAGGTTTGGTAAACTTAAGTTTTCTATGCCTAAATTTGCAGGTACAAATAATCCTAAAGATTACCTGGCTTGGGAACTAAAAGTTGACAAAATTTTCCAGCTGCACAACTACACTGAAGAAAAGAAACTTGCAATGGCCTCGCTTGAATTTGAGGAATATGCACTGATTTGGTGGGAACAAATTCAGACTCAAAGAGAGGATCATGATGAATCTCCTGTTGCATCATGGGCTGAAATGAAGGTTGAGATGAGAGCAAGGTTTGTTCCCTGTCATTACAAATGTGATTTATTTGATAAATTGCAGATATTGAAACAAGGAAACCGCACAGTGGATGAGTACTACAAGGAGATGGAGATGGCCATGATTCGTGCCAATGTGTATGAACATGAAGAGCAAACCATGGCACGTTTTCTTGCTGGTTTGAACTATCCTATCAAGTGCATACAATAATGTGGTGGAATTAGTGCATCAAGCAACCAAAGCTGAAAGACAAGTGCAACAAGACTCCAAGATAACAAAGAATCCTTTATTTGTTTCAACCAAAGCTGAAAGACAAGTGCAGCAAGACTCCAAGATAACAAAGAATCCTTTATTTGTTTCCCGTTCAGCTCAAAACAATTTACAACCAACAGCAGGTAAACCCACCTCCCGGTTCAATTTTTTTTGAGCTAACAGTTCTAGTGCAAGTGCTTTTTCTAGTCCAAATGCAGCTCGAAGTGGAAAGGAGCAATCTAACCAAAATGCGAAGCAAGGTCCAGCGGTTAGTTCTTCTTCTTCCATGGGCTCTACAGCAAAGAGTAGTGCTGTTCAATGTTTCAAGTGTTTGGGGCGTGGACATATCTCAAGGGAGTCACAATGCTTATAACCGAGGGAGGAGAATATGAATCTGCAAGTGAAGGAGAGGATGATCCTACTGCTGAGTTTGGTGAGGAGGAAAATGAGATGACTTTCTATGATTTTGAGACTGGTGAATCCCTCATTGTTACAAAGAAAGTATTGAGTGTACAACCAAAGCAAGATAATGAACAGCGCTGCAGTCTTTTTCACACGAAGGCAAAGGTAAATGATCGTGTGTGTAAGATAATCATCGATGGTGGAAGCTGTCATAATTTAGCAAGCAAAGAAATGTGTGAAAAACTTGGATTGAAGCAGCTGCGACATCCACATCCATACCATATGCAGTGGTTGAATGATTGTGGAGAAGTGAAGATTCAACATATGGTGAAGGTGCCTTTCAAAATTGGTGAGTATTGTGATACGGTAGAGTGTGATGTTGTTCCAATGACGGTGTGTCATTTGCTGCTCGGTCGACCATGGCAATTTGATCGTGCAGTTCAACATGATGGCCGCACCAATCAGTACTCTTTCAGGTGGAACAAGAAAGAATTTGTTCTTCGACCAATGTCTCCTATTCAAATTTATGCTGATACAATGCAAAAGAATGAGGTAAATGCTGGAACTGTTAGAGAGCAGGAGAACAACAAAATTGAGAAACCCAATGAATGTCACAAACAAAATGAGAATGGGAAGGGTGAGAAACAAAGATTAGTTATGTTAGCCACTAAATCAGAACTGAGAGAAGTGCATGAGAACTTACATTGTGTGCATTTTGTGCTTGTGTACAAAGACGTGTTGCTTTCTACTAATGTCATCTCATCTCTTCCAAGTGCTGTCACAAATATTTTGCAGGAGTTTGATGATGTTTTTCCAGAAGAGATACCTGCTGGTCTTCCACCACTTCGCGGCATTGAACACCAAATCAACTTAATCCCAGGAGCTTCCCTTCCAAATCGACCACCGTACCGTACCAATCCAGAAGAAACAAAGGAAATTGATCGACAGATACAAGCGCTTCTTGACAAAGGGTATGTACGTGAAAGCCTTAGCCCTTGTGCTATCCCTGTTATTTTAGTTCCTAAGAAAGATGGTACATGGCGCATGTGTGTAGATTGCAGAGCAATTAACAATATCACTATTAGATATCGTTATCCTATTCCTAGGTTGGATGATATGCTCGATGAATTGAGTGGTCCTGTTATTTTCTCTAAAATTGATTTGCGTAGTGGGTATCATCAAATCAGAATGAAAGAGGGAGATGAATGGAAAACTGCTTTCAAAACAAAATTTGGTTTGTATGAGTGATTAGTCATGCCTTTTGGTTTAACTAATGTACCTAGCACATTCATGAGAGTAATGAATCATGTTTTGAGGGCTTTCATTGGAAAATTTGTTGTGGTATATTTTAATGACATTCTCATATACAGTCGTACCATGGAAGAGCATGTTGAGCATATCAAACAAGTGCTGCAAGTTCTTCGAATTGAAAAATTGTATGCTAACATGGAGAAGTGCACATTTTGCACAAACAAGGTTGTGTTTTTGGGTTTTGTTGTTTCTGCACAGGGAGTAGAAGTGGATGAATCCAAAGTTGAAGCAATCAAGAATTGGCCTACACCTGTCAATGTTGGTAAAGTAATGTGACATCCTGGCCCAATTAGGATATGGCCCATATGGCCCATGAGTGCGGTGTGCACATGATTAGTACCACCTTGCTAGTTGAGCAAGAGTTGAACCAACTTATAAGGCCTTGTCCCTCCAACCATAGTACTTCCGGGTTAACCCTTTTACACGAAGCGAGGACGAAAGTGTAAGTGGGGTGCTATGTGTAAGTGGGCCCGCCCGTCGGTTGGGCTGGGCTGTGCGGTTCTGGAGGGCAGGGTGTTACAAGTAAGGAGCTTTCATGGGTTTGCTAGGTTTTATCGACGCTTTGTGAAGAATTTCAGCACCATCGCTGCTCCTTTAAACGAGCTCACCAAGAAAGGTATTGACTTTGTTTGGGGTAAGCCACAAGAAAAGGCATTTTAAGAACTTAAGAAATGTCTAACTGAAGCACCTTTACTTAATTTGCCTAATTTTGACAAACTATTTGAAATTGAATGTGATGCTAGTGGTTTGGGCATTGGTGGTGTTTTGATGCAAGAGGGAAAACCAGTAGCATACTTTAGTGAGAAACTTGGTGGTGCTCAATTGAATTATTCTGTTTATGACAAATAATTGTATGCTTTGGTCCGTGTTCTGGAAAGATGGCAACATTATCTTTTGCCCAAAGAATTTATCATTCATTCTGATCATGAAGCTTTGAAATACTTGAGAGGGCAAGCTAAACTGAACCGCAGACATGCCAAATGGATGGAGTTTATTGAATCTTTTCCGTATATTGTGAAGCACAAGAAAGGTAAAGAAAATATTGTTGCTGATGCCTTATCCCGCAGGATCGTTCTTTTATCTCAACTTGATATTCAAATTCCAGGTGTGGAAAGTTTGAAAGATTTGTATGTTGTAGATAAAGAATTTACTGAGCCATACTCTAAATGTAAAGATGGAAAAGGCTGGAAAAACTTTCATGTTCATGAGGGGTTCTTGTTCCATGCTAACAAGCTATGCGTTCCAGATTCGTCCATGCGTTTGCTGTTGTTACAGGAATCACATGGCGGTGGTTTGATGGGACATTTTGGGAGAGAAAAGACTTTGGCCATGCTGTCCAATAATTTTTATTGGTCAAAGATGCGACAAGATGTTCAACGATTTGTGCAGCGATGTGCCACATGCCAAAAGGCTAAGTCCAAACTTAATCCATATGGCTTGTATACTCCACTTCCTGTTCCTAGTGTACCTTGGGAGGATATTAGTATGGATTTTATTGTAGGATTGCCTAGGACAAAGAGGGGGAGAGATACAATATTTGTAACAGTGGATAGGTTTTCTAAAATGGCACACTTTATTCCTTGCCACAAGACCGACGATGCTTCACATATTGCTGATTTGTTTTTCAGGAAAATTTTGAGATTGCACGGGGTGCCTAGAACCATTGTTTCAGATCGTGATGTGAAGTTTATGAGTTACTTTTGGAAGACATTGTGGGCCAAGCTTAGAACAAAATTGTTGTTTTCAACAACTTGTCACCCACAAACTAATGGTCAAACAAAGGTGGTAAACCGTACACTCTCCATGTTGCTGCGAACAATGATCAAGAAGAATTTGAAGGAATGGGAGGACTGCCTTCCACATGTTGAATTTGTATACAATAGAGCTGTTCACTCAATAACACAATTGTGCCCGTTTGAAGTGGTGTATGGTTTTAAGCCACTCACACCGCTTGATTTGCTGCCACTTCCTGTCCAAGAGAGAGCAAACATGGAGGCAGCAAAGCGCGCTGAATTTGTGAAAGCTTTGCATCTGAAGACCAAGGGAGCTATAGAGAAGAAGGCACAATATTTTGCTCAAAAGGCAAATAAAGGATGTAAGAAAATGCTTTTCAAATCGGATGATCTTGTTTGGGTGCATCTACGCAAAGAGCGTTTTCCGGAGAAGCGCAAGTCCAAGCTTATGCCACGTGCTGATGGTCCGTTCAAAGTGTTAGAGAAGATAAACGACAATGCATACAAGATTGAGCTTCCTGGAGATGACTACAATGTGAGTACTACTTTCAATGTTGTAGATTTGTCACCATTCTTTGGACCAGAAGAAACAGAGTCGAGGATGACTCCTTTTCAAGAAGGGGAGGATGATACGGGCAGTCTAGCATCATCATCAGTTCCTTTCCCTATTGATCAAGATATTACAAATCATTTTGAAGGAGCAATAACCCGTGCTCGTGCAAAGCAAATAAATCAACAGGTGAACTCGCTCCTAAGTAAGAATAGCATTACACATGAGAATCAGCTGCTACCTAATGCCTATAATTTAATTGTTCTCAGGTATGAATACAATGGAGAATCTCAAAAGGAGCAGCACCAAGTCATCAACAGCCATCAATCAAGCAATGAATGCCATGAAGGCCATTTCGGTTTCCAGTGAGCAGCTGGGAATAAAATGTTCATAGAAATTGCATCTTAAATCCAATAAATGTGTTCGACCACAGCTTGGAAAGTTTATGAGATAAGCTTTCCAACGGATCCGGCTCCATCCAATAATTCCACCAGAGCAGTGAATTATCATCGAATGAATCTGGATCCTAGAAACTGTCAAACTTTTTTTATTTGCCTTAATTAGGGTGCTGCGCACCAATTATGTTTTAATGCATTGAAAACATCCATATCAGATCTGGACACCTCTCCATCTCTATCCATCCCTTCTATATAATAGGATCTTTCTCGATGTGTAAGGGGATATTATTTTTTTGGGGAAAACATTTTCAGATTGAAACAATATGCTAAATGCATTTTCTTGAGTGTTCTAGCCAGAGGCTGAATCATCTCTGAGATTGTGCATTCCTTCCTGTTGTTCTTGCAAGTTCTTTGTGATTGCAACGAGGATTGTAATCCGCTTGACTTAGTTGAGTGGACAACGTGAGGTTGGGCGAACCCTGTGCTGCAGGTTGTTGCACATGCAACGGTTGGCTGCACCACATTCGTCAGGTTTCACGAGTATTTTCGATTCTACGCCGTGAAGGTCGGGCGAACCCTCGTATCATCTTGATTGGAAACCATCCGCGGTTTCACCTTGTCATTAAGCCTGATGAACATATCTTTATCTTTCACAACGTAGGGTGAGGTAGTGTTGTGCATATGGTTGGATTCTGAAGTTTTTAAACACGAAGAACACTTTGTAGTGTCGTGCAGCTCACAACACTCCCCTTCTTGCGAACCAACTACAACTCATTTAAACAACTAGAGGAACTAGATAGAGAATTATTTATACTCATGCGGTCCTCTAGACAAGACATGTCATTATGAAAGGAGATATATTAAAATTCGAACAAATGTATACTCTATGCACATTATATTCTCCTTTATTATCATAATTGCCAATAACATGAACAATCACATGAGAAGGACATGGCAAATCAGATCTAGCAAATAATTTCTTCTCTAAACAATTGAGTGGACAAAGATCATCAAATTGAATACAGCCCCAAGTATTTAAAGAAGATAGCAATCTAAGCTCTTCATTCTCGCTAGCAATGTGAACAACATGTCTAAAATCAGCACATGGTGGTTCAACAACATTACTAACATGTTTATTCACTAGTTGTGGCATGGATATAAGTGAAGCTTTATCAAACAACTCTTCTTTATCACAAGCAATAGCAAGCAAATCAATTTGTGACAAAGGCAAATCTGCGGTGGGTTCCATTATTGGTTGCTCTATCATAGCATGAAAAGTGGACATGTGTAAATTAACTTGAGAATACTCACCTTGATTAATTTCAGCATCACTTAGCTTACCTTCCAAACTCTCATATAAAGTTGGTACTTCATGCTCCTCATCTTCCTTCTCAAACAATGCCACTGGCATCTCAACTATTTCCTTCTCCTCCTTTTGGTGAATACGCTGAACTTCCTGCAAAACGTAGTAATGGGAGGCACAAACATAATTTGTTGCTCCCTCATGTTCTTAATTTGACTTTCAGCTTCACATGCAAGTTCTAATAAACGGGGGAGAGAATTATAAGTTTTGTGCGCAAGAATATCATGAATTTCTTTATTAATCCCATGTAAAAATTTCATCTCTGTAGCTTCCTCGCATTCATCTAAACCACAACGCAACAGATAAGTATACAAATCATGATATGTTATGGTTTTGCTACATTGTTTCAAACATTGTAGTTTGTTGAACAAAATATCAGCATAATACATGGGAACATAAACATCTCTCAAATATCGTTTCAGATCTTTCCAAGATTGAGGTATTTTATCATGCCTACAAAGATGTTTCTAATGATATGAAGCACTTTTAATTAGAACACTAGAGGTAGACATAACCTTTTGTTTCTCAGACAAATTATGCATTTCAAATTCTTTATCTACTGCTATCTCCCATTCAATGTATACATGAGGATCATAGTTTCCTTCAAAATAAGGTAATGCACATACCTTATTTGCATCATGTTGATCACTCCTCTTGTCTCGACGAAGAGGTCGAAGTTGAGCACAGTCATCTCCAATTGCCTTGCATACTCCGGCCATGGTTAGTAGAAAATAAGAACATACACAAAAATATGCACGCTCCTATAAACTACTAGGTAGTGGAGGCACAAAAGTCACACACACTCAAGCTTTATACCAAGTCTTACAAGTTCTTACCAATGCAAGCCGAATGGTGACCACACCGACTCAACCAAAACCCAATAATGGAGGTTGGATGTATCGATGCCTTGACAAACTCTTTACTGTACGACTGCAATCAAATCTGTGGAGCTCTAGGTAGGCTTAAATATGTAGCAAAGGATAGCAAATGCTCAAATCAGAAAATGCAAAACTGAATAATCATTCAAAGTCAGTACCGTGCTGGTCCTAGGTTAGAACGTACTAGAGGCGTGAGCCTAGACACAAACGATACCACAAACGACTCCGAACAGAATTAAAAGGACCTCGCTGATGTGGACGTGGGTGTCCCGATCTTTCGATGAGAGGATAAGTCGATTGGATGGAGTGACGTTGGCGATCTGACTACAACTGTCCAGGGACGTTGCGCCTTAGCAATCGTTACACCAACTCCAGAGGCTGTTCGCAATCTTGACGGATGCACGATCAGCCCAACCACGACGGTAATTATTCCTATAAGCAATAGAGAACTAGCAAGAATAAGATGAACAAGCAACTCAATTTACGAATAAAAGATGAAGGTTTAACTCAAAGAGAACAAATGGTGGGGTTCCGAAGACAAGCAAAACGGCGATCTAACCGATTACGGGATTACACGGTAAAGTAGCGACGCTAACTTTAATCTAACAAAACTCAATCTGTTTGTAGCGGCTCTAAAGGTATTAATAGGATGGGAGGACGACCACAGGGGTGTTGGGGTTGTTCTCCAACCCTAGGACGCGTCCCTAATGGACCCGACTGATACATGGGCCTTCGGCCCAAAAACGGTGACTCATCACCTTAAACAGGAAACCTCTTGTCACTAAAATAACAATTGCAGATGATTTCGAGCAGATATGAGCATGAATCTGGATCCGTTGGAAAGTAGACTTGATAAGCTTTCTGTGAAGTACTAGAACTCCCAAATCGGAGTTCGTATGAAGTCGTGGCAGCCGTCTCAATTTGGTACTATCTTGCAGTCCGAATCCAACCTGCGCGAATCCCTTTCCTTGCTAATATATGATGTGAGCAATGGTTGTATCCACACATGTCATGGTCACATCACTCGCCGAAAAGAACAAAGGTGAGGCTCAAACTGTTTTTTTTCACTTCTTTCTTTCTCTTTCTTTCTTTTTTTTCTTTTTTTTGGTACGGCTTTTTTTCTTCTTTTTTTTAAGCACCTTTCTGCCTTTTTTTTCTTTTATTGAAAAAAATAAATTTCCAAAGACCAAACAATAACAAAGAAACTAACAAAGGAAATCTGGCCGAAAATAAGGAAAACAGGGCTAGGAACACAGCTGAACTTTGTAGGTCTCCAATCACAAGGAAGGCGACCAGATATGGGAGTGCGCCCAAAAGCAAAGATGTAGATCTGCTTGTCAGCTTTCCAACAAGTATTTAAACACCTAAATCCGAGTCTGTATGGCCTGATCTTTCGGTGAGTTGAAGATAACTACGATTTGGGAGAAACGTTGACGACCCGACTACAACCGTACAAGTCGTTGTGTTGTTGCGCCTTAGCGATCGATAAACCTCTCCGAGGGTTGTTGATCGTGCTGGTGCAGATCAACCTTATTCCTGCAAGCAAATCGAAGAAACGAGCAAGAACAAGATAAAAGCAATCTAATATTGCAAATAAGAATTGAATACAAATGATAAGGTGGGGTTCCGTAACAGGAAAACGGCGGCGAAGGAAGTGGTACTAGACATGATAAGAACTTGAAACTCTAAACGACTAGACGTTAAGACCAGCAACTCGACACGACGATGCAACTGAAAACTCAATAAAGCAAAATCCAAAAAGAACAATGCAGCGGCTCAAAGATGTCTAGGTAATGATGCAACTTTTTTTTGTAGGACTTTTTCTTGTTATGGGTAGATAAATACTCACCGAGCAACGAAAGCTTTGATACCACCTGATGTGGACATGGGTGTCCCGATCTTTCGATGAGAGGATAAGTCGATTGGATGGAGCGATGTTGGCGATCCGACTACAACCGTCCAGAGACGTATGCACGATCGTTAGCAATCGTTACACCAACTCCAGAGGCTGTTTGCAATCTCGACGGATGCACGATCAGCCCAACCACGAGGGTATTTGTTCCTGTAAGTAATCGAGAACTAGCAAGAACAAGATGAACAAGCAACTCAACTTGAGAATAAAAGATGAAGGTTTAACTCAAAGAGAACAAACGGTAGGGTTCCAAAGACGAGCAAACTGGTGATCTAACCGATCATGGGATTACACAGTAAAGTAGCGACGCTAACTTTAATCTAACAAAACCCGACTCTAAACGACAACGGTTACTGAATATATATGAGTTGGGACGTCCTAGTGTTCACCCTAGAGCGCACACCCCTTGGGCTTAGCCCACGACACAATTACAAGGCCTAGGCCCAAAACAGACTCGGACTGAAAGAGGTACTTCGACTTCCATGCACTAGAACTTTAGCTCGTAAACATAACAGCACGGTACGAGCTTTTATGCAATGGTTGGGTTCGGTATTTTTAGAAGAATTTTTTACGGAAGAAGAGCAAGTTTTTTCTTTGATGTTCGCCAAAACAACTTACTTTTCTTTCTGTGGATCGCACAGTGATCGTATTTGGTATTTGGATATTCTCCGTATCAATGATCTGGTGAATCCTCTTAATTATCATTAAACAAAACTTGTAAACTAGAAATGATTGATAAATGATCAAGATAAAACTTTCACATTTTCCATTCTGAAATGTTCCCTGTACTATAATAAATAGTAAGTGAATCAACTTACTACTATAAAAATTAGTAGACTTCCTCTTCGAAATAGAAATAGGCTATTTCTACATAGGGAAAGTCGTGTGCAATGAAAAATGCAAGCACGATTTGGGGAGGGGTTTTTTCTCTATTGTAACAAGGAATAATTATCTACTCCATCCGACTAGTTCTGGGTTCGAGTCCCAGGCAACCCATATGGAAACTAGAAAGGAGCAGTCTGAGTTTTGAATTTTCACTCACTTCATTTACAAAATTTTTAGGTTTGGTGAATTTAGTTGTATGGATATCCAACTGTTGGGGTTGGCTTGGTTGACATTGGTATATAGTCTATATTATACTGTTAAATAACAAGCCTTCTATTATCTTTCTAGTTAATACGTGTGCTTGGGAGTCCTTGCAATTTGAATAAACCAAGATCTTACCATGACTGCAATTTTAGAGAGACGTGAAAGTACAAGCCTGTGGGGTTGCTTCTGCAACTGGATAACTAGCACCGAAAACCGTCTTTACATCGGATGGTTCGGTGTTTTGATGATCCCTACCTTATGGACCGCAACTTCTGTATTTATTATCGCCTTCATCGCTGCCCCTCTAGTAGATATTCATGGTATTCATGAGCCTGTTTCTGGTTCTTTACTTTACGGAAACAATATTATCTCTGGTGCCATTATTCCTACTTTTGCGGTGCTCGGATTGCACTTTTACCCAATTTGGGAAGCTGCATCTGTTGATGAGTGGTTATACAATGGCGGTCCTTATGAGCTAATTGTTCTACAATTTTTACTTGGTGTAGCTTGTTATATGGGTCGTGAGTGGGAACTAAGTTTCCGTCTGGGTATGCGTCCTTGGATTGCTGTTGCATATTCAGCTCCTGTGATGCGAGGTTCGATCCCGATCTTTCGAAGGAGAAGGTAATTACGATTGGTGGAAGAAAACGACGTTCTCGGCCCGACTACAACTATCCACGATGTTGCGCCTTAGCGACCGATACACCGATTCCAGAAGGTGAGCGCGAACTTGTGGAGCGCGATCAACCGACCACGAGGGCACTCGTCCTACAAGCAATCGTAGAACAAGCAAGAACGAGGTGAACAAGCACTGAATTGCTAAATCAAATATGAAGTTTCAATCTGAAAATACATGAGGTGGGGTTCCAATAACAAGAAGACGGGCGGTCTAATCGACACGCGCGCTGCAAGCAAAGTAGCGGCGGCTAAACTTCAATCTATCAAAAACCCACCTGTTCGTGGCGGCTCTAGAGACATATAAATAGATGGGAGGACGACCAAGAGTGTGTTGGGGTCGTTCTCCAACCCTAGGACGTGCCCATAATGGGCTCAACTTGATACACGGCCCATGGACCAAAATAAGGTGGCGTAGCACCATAGGCAGAAAAGGTCTCGATAGTATTTCGATGTTTCTGGACGAACCGGACAAGATATGGAAGTGGGGCCAGATCCGTTGGAAAGTAAACTTGATAAGATTTCCATGACGTACTTGAACGTCCAAAACGGAGTCCGTATGAAGCCGTGGCAGCCGTTAGAAGTTGGTGCTGTCCTGCAGTCCGAATCCAGCCTACGCGACTCCCTCTCCTGGGTGGCTTTCTCCTTGGTTCCTAATCAACACAAGAGTACACGAGTTTCCATGGTCTAAAGAAACTGAACATGAGCTTAAGAGAGAACTTACTTGATGATTAAGTTGACGTGCACGGGCGTGAGTCATAGGACCTGTAACCGGTACTTGTGTAGATGTAGGTGAGGATGTATCGATGGTGGTGATGTCCTCATCATCCCCCCCTTCTTGCATTTGAGTCATCCTCGACTCTAGTTCATCTTCTTCTCCCAAATATGGCTTCAAATCTGCAACATTAAATGTGGGACTAACCCCAAAATCTGCAGGCAGATCAAGCTTATACGCATTCTCATTAATTTTTGACAACACTTTAAAAGGTCCATCAGCTCTAGGCATCAACTTAGACTTTCTTAGCTCTGGAAATCTATCCTTTCTCAAATGTAACCAAACTAAATCTCCTTGGTCAAAAGATAAGTGTTTTCTACCTTTGTCACCAGCAATCTTATATTTAGCATTCATGCGCTCTATGTTTTCTTTAGTTGTTTCATGCAATTTTAACATCAAATCAGCACGTTGCTTAGCATCAAAATTTAACTTTTCAGAAGTTGGCAAAGGTATTAAATCAATAGGAGCACGTGGTATGAAACCATAAACAATCTCAAAAGGGCACATCTTTGTGGTAGAATGCAGCAAACGATTATAAGCAAACTCAATATGAGGTAAACATTCTTCCCACATTTTAATGTTCTGTTTCAAAACAGCCCTTAACATAGTGGATAAAGTTCGATTCACAACTTCAGTTTGACCATCAGTTTGGGGATGACAAGTAGTAGAAAATATAAGCTTAGTCCCCAACTTAGCCCATAACGTTCTCCAAAAATGACTAAGAAATTTAGTGTCACGATCAGAAACAATTGTATTGGGCACACCATGCAAACGAACAATCTCTCTAAAGAACAAATCAGCAATATGTGTAGCATCATCAGTTTTGTGACATGGAATGAAATGTGCCATTTTGGAAAACCTATCCACAACAACGAATATGCTATCACGCCCCCTCCTAGTCCTAGGCAATCCCAACACAAAATCTATAGAAATGTCTTCCCAAGGAACGCTAGGAACAGGTAGAGGCATATACAAACCATGTGGATTTAATCGTGACTTAGCCTTTTGACATGTAGTGCAGCGAGAAACAAACCTCTCCACATCTCGCCTCATCTTTGGCCAAAAGAAATGACCAGCAAGAATATCCTCCGTCTTCTTTACTCCAAAATGCCCCATCAGCCCTCCACCATGTGCTTCCTGTAACAACAATAGACGAACAGAGCTAGCTAGAACGCATAGCTTGTTAGCTCTAAACACAAACCCATCACCGAGGACGAATTTGTTCCATGACTTTCCATCTTTACAATGTTGCAACACGTCTTTAAAATCAGCATCATGCACATATTGATCTTTAATTGTTTCTAATCCAAAGATTTTATAATCAAGTTGTGTCAACAAAGCATATCGTCTAGACAAAGCATCAGCAATGACATTCTCTTTCCCCTTTTTGTGTTTGATAACATAAGGAAAAGACTCAATGAATTCAACCCACTTGGCATGCCTACGATTCAATTTGGCTTGACTACGAATATGTTTCAATGATTCATGATTAGAATGTATAACAAAATCTTTGAGCCACAAGTAATGCTGCCATGTTTCTAAACTTCGTACAAGAGCATACAATTCCTTATCATAAGTAGAATAATTCAGCAAAGGCCCACTCAATTTCTCACTAAAATATGCAACAGGTTTTCCTTCTTGTAGCAAAACACCACCCAAACCAATTCCACTAGCATCACATTCAAGCTCAAAAGTCTTATTAAAATCAGGAAGTTGAAGTAGGAGTGCATTTGTCAACTTACTTTTCAGCATTCCGAAGGCGTTCTCCTGTGCCTCCGCCCAAGTAAAAGGTACTCCCTTCTTGGTAAGCTCATTTAATGGCGCAGCAATGGCGCTGAAATCCTTCTCGAAGCGACGATAAAATCCAGCAAGCCCTAAGAAACTCCGCACCTGTGTGACAGACTTTGTAATAGGCCATCCTTGTATTGCTTCAACCTTGGCTTGATCAACTTCAATTCCCTGCGGCGTGACGACATAACCAAGAAAAGAAACTCGATCGGTGCAAAAGGTGCACTTCTCAAGGTTACCAAATAAATGTGCATCACGGAGAGCATTAAAAACAGCACGTAAGTGATTAAGATGCTCATTCATAGACTTGCTGTAAATCAAGATACAATCAAAATATACCACCACAAATTTTCCAATGAAAGGACGCAAAACCTCATTCATTAGTCGCATAAAAGTGCTAGGTGCATTAGTTAAACCAAAAGGCATGACTAACCACTCATATAAACCGAACTTAGTTTTAAAAGCAGTTTTCCATTCATCTCCCAATTTCATGCGAATATGGTGGTAACCACTACGCAAGTCAACCTTTGAAAACAGTACAGCACCACTCAATTCATCAAGCATATCATCTAATCGTGGAATATGGTGACGATATCGAATGGTGATGTTGTTAATAGCTCTACATTCGATACACATGCGCCAGGTTCCATTTTTCTTGGGCACCAAAATAACTGGCACAGCACAAGGACTAAGAGACTCACGCACATAACCTTTGTCGAGTAACTCTTGCACTTGGCGCTGAATCTCCTTAGTTTCCTCCGGATTGGTCCTGTATGGCGCACGGTTGGGCAATGAAGCACCAGGAATGAGGTCAATTTGATGCTCAATCCCTCGAACAGGTGGCAGCCCTGGAGGAATGTCACTTGGAAAAACATCCGAATACTCCTGCAAAAGGTTAGCAACAGTAGGGGGCAAAGAATGATGCATATCGTGGAGTGAACTCAATGCATCTTTGCATACCAATGCATAGATATCAGAAGTGGAAGCAATCAATTCATTAATATCAAATTTAGTAGCAAGCAAACATTTTCCTTTCAAACGTATCTCATTTTTCTAAGCAATGGGTTTAGTACTTTCATGATTCTCACTTTTAGTTTTGGCTGCTTTAGCTATATCATCACGCACAATCACTTCAGGAGATAGAGGGTGCAACACAATTTTCTTATGATGGTGTAGAAATGAATACTGATTTGATCTACCATGATGCATAGAATCCCTATCAAATTGCCATGGTCTACCTAGCAGAATATGACAAGCTTGCATAGGCACAACATCACACTCAACAACATCATGATATGATCCAATAGCAAAATTAATTCGCACCAACCTGGTTACCTTTGCCTTACCGCTGTTGTTGAGCCATTGAATGTAATACGGGTGAGGGTGTGGTTTGGTGCTAAGTGCTAGCTTCTCCACCATATCGACACTGGCTAAGTTATTGCAGCTGCCTCCATCAATGATCATGCGGCATGAATGATCCTTGATGACACATTTTGTTTGAAACAATATGTGTCGCTGGTTTTGCTCCGCTTTCTCCATCTGTGCACTAAGCACATGCTGCACAATGAGGCTTGCATAGTGATCCGCCTCATCAGCACCAATATGCACTTCGGAAAGGTCTTCATTACCTGCATAGTCAGCTGCAAGCACAACATTTGTATCTTCATCGATATCACTAGCAGATGAATACTCACCGTCCTCTTTAATAACCAGAACAAGCTTGCTTGGACAATCGCGCTGCACATGTCCATACCCCTTACAACGGTGACACTGAATATCCCTAGTTCTCACTGTAGAGGCAACAGACGCGGTACTCTCGGCAGGGGCTGAACTAACCTTTGATGACATGGATGCGCGACTCGCTGAATTGGTTGGAGAGGTGCGTGGTTTGTTGCTGGTGTTGGATACCGGCGGCGCGGCATGGCTCGAGGGGGAAGACGGTGGTGGAGGACGTCGATTCGAGGTAGGGGTTGTAGATGGCTGCCATGAATTAGCTCTCCCTGCAGAAACATTAGTCCTGGAATTCGCGCGTCGTCCCTGCACTTCTCGTTCAGCTTTACAAGCAAGATGAAACAAACAGGTTATGTTATTGTAATCTTTATATTCAAGTATGTCCCGGATTTCCTGATTTAACCCCCCCAAAAATCTAGCCATCGCTGCCTCCTCATCCTCCTCTATCTCACAACGCAACATACCCATTTGCAACTCCTGATAATATTCTTCTACACTTTTAGCTCCCTGTCTCAATTGTTGCAACTTAATTAACAGATCTCGTGCATAGTAAGAAGGAACAAATCTAGCCCGCATGGCCCGTTTCAAAGCATTCCAAGTTTGTGGTATGTTATTAGGATTTTTCTTACCATGTTCTATCCACCAGACAGAAGCAAAATCAGTGAACTCACTAGTAGCAGCCCTAACTCTTTTATTCTCAAGAAATTCATGGCAAACAAACTTTTGATTAACAGCGATTTCCCAAGTAATGTAGGCATCATGATTATATGCACCATCAAACGGAGGTATCTTAAATTTAATCTTACCAAAAGCATAATCGTTATTGTGGCCAGCCATACCTTGGCGGTTGCGACGCAACCGTTGACGAAGACAAACCTCTTGATCATCGTGTTCAGTATCTGCAGAATACTCATCAAAGTTGTCCCCGTCAATGTCACCTCCGTTGTTGTGGTTGCGGCCCAATTGTTGGTCATCCAAACGCCTCATTATAGCAGCAAGATTGGTGTTTAGTGTAGCGACCGAAGTCTCCAATGCAGCAAGGTTGTTGTTGGTTTGAATCTGTGTGGTCTCCAATGCTCCCAGCTTTTCATTAGTCACCTGCTAATCTGCATCAATTCCTTCTGTATACAGTCTCACCTTTCGCTCAAAATGTTGTATGATGCCCCTTGTGCGAGGGGACTGTATGGCCTCATCATCGCCTGAACCTGCCATGGTTAGACACACAACAAGAAAAGAAAAACAAGTGAAGAGAAAAAGACTCCCCAACACTACTAGGATGTAGCTACTGCAAGGCTCTCACTCTCAGCCCGTTCACACAAGCTCTTACCAAATTCTCACCTTGCTCAACAGGAGGGTGACGGCTACCAACAAGTCGGCAACCCTGGAAAAAGTGTATTGGTGCCGTAGCAACAACACCTATCAAGCTGTAGACGGGTATGTGGAGCTGTGGGATGGCTGAAAGTGTTGCACAAGAAAAAAAACACTAGTACCACGTTAGTTATAAGTAAGCTGAGTAATCGTTCAATACCGGTACCATGCTGGTCCTAGGCTAAACACCGTGCTAGAGACGCGAGCCTGGACACAAAGGAGGGTCACGAATAAAGGACACTGTGAAAAAGAAGAAACAACTCTACCTCTTTTTTTTTCCACTTTTTTTTTGCTGCTGAGAGAGCCTCAAAGCTTAGCCCCTAATCAGAGGACAACAATCCAAACACGTCACCCCACACTTTTTTTTCAGGGGTAAAACGGTAATCAGAGGACAACAATCCAAACACGTCACCCCACAATCCAAACTCTCTCTCTCTCTCTCTCAAGTCAGGCAAACCCCCAGGCAATGGCGTTGTTCGCGTGGTTACCTGGTTAACAGACAAGAGGAACTGCTACTGTATCACAAGGTGTTACTTCCGTGACAGAGGGAACAAAACAAGTCGGACAGGTGTTACTTACACGACAGAAACGTGACAAGAACTCGAAACTCTAAGGGAATTAGACGCTAAGACCAGCAACTCGACACAGCGATGCACCCGAAGACTCAACAAACCCTAACTAAGCAGTAGTAGTAAACAGGCCACAAGAGGCTATGGAACTATGGAAACTAATCTACTATATTTTTTGGCTTTTTCTGGACTGTAGGTAAATAACAGATGCGATCTGAAATCTCTCACCGAACAACCTTGAGCTCTGATACCACTTGATGCGAGGTTCGGTCCCGATCTTTCGATGGAGAAGGTAATTACGATTGGTGGAAGAAAACGATGTTCTCGGCCCGACTACAACTATCCACAATGTTGCGCCTTAGCAACCGATACACCGATTCCAGAAGGTGAGCGCGAACTTGTGGAGCGCGATCAACCGGCCACGAGGGCACTCGTCCTGCAAGCAATCGTAGAACAAGCAAGAACGAGGTGAACAAGCACTGAATTGCTAAATCAAATATGAAGTTTCAATCTGAAAATACAAGAGGTGGGGTTCCAATAACAAGAAGACGGGCGGTCTAATCGACACGCGCGCTGCAAGCGAAGTAGCGGCGGCTAAACTTCAATCTATCAAAAACCCACCTGTTCGTGGCAGCTCTAGAGACATATAAATAGATGGGAGGATGACCAAGAGTGTGTTGGGGTCGTTCTCCAACCCTAGGACGCGCCCATAATGGGCTCAACTTGATACATAGCCCATGGACCAAAATAAGGTGGCGCAGCACTGTAGGCAGAAAAGGTCTCGGTAGTATTTCGATGTTTCTGGACGAACCTGACAAGATATGGAACTGGGGCCAGATCCGTTGGAAAGTAGACTTGATAAGATTTCCATGAAGTATTTGAACGTCCAAAACGGAGTCCGTATGAAGCCGTGGCAGCCGTTAGAAGTTGGTGCTGTCCTGCAGTCCGAATCCAGCCTGCGCGACTCCCTCTCCTGGGTGGCTTTCTCCTTGGTTCCTAATCAACACAAGAGTACACGAGTTTCCATGGTCTAAAGAAACTGAACATGAGCTTAAGAGAGAACTTACTTGATGATTAAGTTGACGTGCACGGGCGCGAGTCATAGGACCTATAACCGGTACTTGTGTAGATGTAGGGGAGGATGTATTGATGGTGGTGATGTTCTCATCATCCTGTTGCAGCTGCTACTGCTGTTTTCTTGATTTACCCTATTGGTCAAGGAAGTTTCTCTGATGGTATGCCTTTAGGAATATCTGGTACTTTCAACTTTATGATTGTATTCCAGGCAGAGGACAACATCCTTATGCATCCATTTCACATGTTAGGTGTAGTTGGTGTATTCGGCGGTTCCCTATTCAATGCTATGCATGGTTCCTTGGTAACCTCTAGTTTGATCAGGGAAACCACTGAAAATGAATCTGCTAATGAGGGTTACAGATTTGGTCAAAGTGCTTCCACCGAGACTAAAGCCAGTCTGGCCTAAAAGTAACATGCTTTCTTTTCTTTAATAGGCAACCCAAAGCAATCGCACAACGAGCTGCCAAAGAGCTTACTTGAGCTTTGACCGTGAAAACTAGTTGAAAGGCTAGAGGCTTTACATCAAATTACCATGGATGCCAACATAGAGGCCTACTAGTAAAAAGAACTTCAATTCGTTCATCCCTATTCAAACAAGCATTGTGGCAAAAAGCAGATAACACAGTGGTTTACTGCTCCCCGAACTTATGAAAGCTGTGCCTACATAATCTTTCTAGAATTTCTGAGTCACCACTTTCTTCAAAACCATTACATTACTTAAAGGTGTGACCTATTACTATGCCAGGTCCTAACATGCGTTTTATTTCCAACGATGGAAAACTAACTTCTATCTCCGTTCTTGCGTAAATAACTGTACTTATGAAACCTAGCAATATGATAACTAGAATGAGGAGGAGTAGCCTATGCCTAGAAATCTCACTTTATATATCTCGATTATGCAATAGCCCGGTTCAGAGAGACAAAGCCGCCTATTTAAAGAAAGACCTATACCATATGGCTCATATGCCCGCCTAGTTCTTTATTTTTCAATACATCACGGTCATTCCAAGAGTAATATGGGCATTCAACACAACGTTAGATATGTCGCTCTATAAGAGGCCGCCCATCCTAAAAGAGGGACTGGTGGGCTTTCCAGCGAGGTAGAAATAGCTTTAGGTTTAGAATAAATAAGCGCGCCAGTATCGTTGTATTCGAATTCCATCTATGGTAGGTAAGAAGAAGGAAGGACAGGCACTTTATAAAGGAGAAGAAATGGAACTCAAACTAGGAACTCCAAAGACTAGACCTACTGTACCAAATAGAAGATAGTAAAAACCCATGAAAAATTATGGTTTATTTTCTATTCTCAGGTATAAACGTAGTAAGAAGAAGAAGAGCGACAATAAAGCCACGCATGAGCACTAGGGAGGCTGGTCTGGAACTTTGACTTGAACTTTCCCTTAACTTATAGGCTTGACGGGATGACCCAAGAGTTTGTGATCCATCCACTTGATTCAGTAATTCATTCTATCTCGACTCCACGCAAGAGCTGGTACTATGCTGTACTATTCTCTGAAGAGCTGGTACTATGCGACTGTCCTGGCTTAGTTTTCTCTTCATTTTATAGCTCACCTCGAGACATGAAATGGTAGCATTGGTGTTCTACCAATTTGACCGCATGACTCAGCACAAGGACGTACAGGCGTACATAAAACAGGTTTGGACGCAGCAAACTGGAACGTGTCTATAACATAAAGGTTAAGCCGACCAAAACCTTAACTCCAAGAAACTACTGGTAGATTCACTTAGTCCCAAATTGTAGGATGAATAGAGCTCTTTTCTCCACCAATATGCTTATTTGACGGACAGTCTAGTGCGTATTCATTTTCTTCTAGCCTTGGATTCTAAAGGTTTTTTTCCGGTTAGGATTCTTCCTACCCAAAGTACCTTTGGCCATTGAAGAATGAGTTTCGAGCAGTCATCCGCATAGCCTACCCTGGGATTGAGCTTATGAGTAAGGAAGAGACGAATGGTTGTATCCTAATCTAGTAGTAGGATCGACAGTGAAAGTCCTTTCTTCACCCAAGCAAAATACAGACATCGAGAGTGCTCTATGCTATATTAGAGAATAGACATGTTGAGGAAGAATTGAGCGAGAAAGACCATAAGGCACATCTCTCAATGTCCATCCTACTATGATCACATCGACGTCATATTTCGAATCCTCCTCTTTGCTCTGGGGAGCACGTGCATTTGCGAATGGAAAAGGAAGCCTTTGGGCGGTGTCTAAAAATAGCAATGAGATCAAAGCCATTGCTGCATAATCAACTAAATAAACCAAGGCATGATTCTAGTTTCTTTTGAGAAAAGCCAGTACCTAGCCTGTACTTCAATGCATACTGGACTATCCTAGGCGATCTCTACGCCTGTCGCTGGATGAAACCGTGCATGTATAATACAAATTAACATTGTACAGGCCCAGACTAATAGAAATAATTCCATTTCCATTTAGAATACAATATATACCCTGTGCCCTTGAATTTGCTTGGAAAACAGTTAGGCCGGTATGGTAGCCAATCATTGCACAAGAGATTGAACGATTAAGCAAGGAATAGTGACAAGCATATTCATCTGGGATGGAACAAGAATTGAGTCAGATAAGCGACTTTTGCAAAACAAGACTGACCAATGAAATCCACCCCTCATCATAGTAAGGCATGAGGCCACCATGAATTAACTGGGACACTCCCATCGATTCAACCAACTTGAACGAACTCCTCCTCGATGCTCTAAATAAATCAGGTCCCATTAAGGTACCTGGGACCACAGTGGTTACCAACAACAAGGACTTTCTTTGAAAAATGCGTCGTAGTTCCAGGACCTGTAATCAGTTTGCAATACAAATCGTTTCAATAAAACATAATAGAATCATGAAACATTAATATATGCAAGATATACTACATAAGAAAAGCCCACTCTTCTATGTTTAGCCTGGTTTGTACTTTTGACCACCTCTTGCAAAATTCTTAAGGTGATTGCACTGCTAGCCCCAACATACTGCTTAAAGCTCGTTCAGGTTTTAAACATAGTCCCAGAAAATCATAGCCAACACGAATCATCGAACGACTCAAATCCTTTTTGGCAACCTTAATCCGCTTTCCAAACAACAATTATTGTATTGCCTTTGTTTGCATTCGAATCGAAATCTGGCTGACACAATACACTCAACATAGGAATAATAAGAAGCAGACTTACTAACTTTAAATAAGCAGACTCGGTTTATCGGTAGTTCCAGAAAGGTAGCTGGATGAAGATGAATAGCACTGCTGTCTTTGGATTTCTTGATCTCTCGTTGCAACGGTGCTCAATAATTCCCCAACGAGGCTGCATGGCCTTGAGTTACCACTTTCATCCTCGCGATCCTATAGCAGCTTCCTATCACTATTGAAAGATGCAACCCACCCCTAGGCCAAACCAAGAAATTCAACGTTACTAGCTGTAGAGTGAACCACATCCATCCACCTATCACACCTAGAATGAAACCCAATGACTCATAAACTCTGAAGCACCATTGTCCATCATGGGCCATGAGAAACCACGACCTCATAGATACAATTATGCCTATAAAAATACATAATAGTCTGTTGAGGCTCAAATGAATCACGTCGGTGGGGCCTTTATGCGGATTTAGTATTGGTAACGTTGTAAAGCTCGATATCTCACCCAATGAATTAGAGGGCTAGCTGCATCTCACTCTCAAAAAAAGAGAAACTTTGTCTCACCAAATCATTATGGCTTCACATTTTCGAAATCCAGTTTATGCTCTCTTCTTTTGCTTTACACCTGTTACACACCGCTTGGTGCATGACAAACACTTCCTAGACTTTATCTTACTCTTGGGACTACTCTCCCTATCCACCACATTCTTAGATGATCTGGACAATAAGGAAGGCTGATTGGTCTATACTTTGATTCTGTGTAAGGGAGTACTGTAGAAGAGGTTCTACCAACCCAAGGATTCTTCGTTTTAGTTCTCTCTCTCTTTTACCTGTACTCTGCTGTTGTTTTGGCCCTCAAGGAGTTTCTCATTCCGGGCAAGGTTGTTGAAGTGCCCCTTTTTAAGTAAGTAGAGCAGTTTATTATGGTGCCTTGCGAGCGGGATATGACAATATCCTCTTTGGCTTGAATAATAAGTACAAAAAAGGAAGGAGAATGAAAATTAGATGAAATCGGACATGCATCGCTTTCATAAAAAGTAAATACCAAGAAAGAATATTGCAAATTTTCCTTTGCCGAACCACATTCCTTGCCGGATCAACAGGAGGTTAATGCAATCAGAGGTGGGTGGGAGTGAAGTAGGTTTCGCGAGCATACACCCATATACTAAATATGTGGTGAGCATCCAATTCGTGAGAATCGAGATGGTAGGTAGGGCATTGTGCTCAGTGATGAGGCATGCTCTTGCCTTCTTTTAGTGCTTCTTTAGTTACTCTACGCACACAGCCGAGTGAGTTCACGTGATCTTTGTGCGTGCCCAAAAGTTCTAACTAAAGAATTCTTCTTAACCGAAAGCAGACGAATAAGTAGTTGTTGGAAGTAGCTCTTTTGTCAAGCAGTAGCTCTGTTGACCCAAGCCTCCTAATAGCTTTTCGCTTATCTTGAAAGAGGTTGAATCAAAAGAATGGATTCCACCAACTGGGAGATCCGCCTTCATACATAAGTAGAAAGTGCTAGTCTAGGCATGTTCCTTTCAAACTGATATTTTCTTTCTAGCTATAGCAACTAGAGGGAGGAAAGCCTTTTCTGATGAGTTTTCTTGCTCCATGACTAATGATGTGCCACCAGATTTTTGATTTGTGCGTAGCGGGAGTCTTTAGATTCAGATGCCAATTCCAGGAATGTCCACTTACCTTGACTTGTGTTAGGTATTCAGGCAAGGACTGAGGCTCACTTTCGCTTAATCTTTTATTATTCTATTCAATGGGCCATGAGCTACTAGAATCAGTCAATGAAAAAGCAAGAAAGAGATGCCTGGAGAGAATTTGTTTCTTCTTTTCGAGAGTCACATTGCCAATGTTGAGATGCTAAAAGAGTTACAGGTTTTGAATCAACCAACAGGAGAAGTCAATCCATGATAGTTGATCGTATTTGCTCCCTTTCGGATATGCGAGTGCCTGGGAATGCTAGAGTTGGCAGGTGGCAACAGTCCGACCTCAGGGAGGAAAAAACCATTCCAGCACGAAGATAGGCTAGACTCAAAAAGCATAGGCCCTAGGTGAAAAGCATGGTACGAAAACTATTACATTAGTGGAGTCAAATCCCGATCAGAGTGGTCTCATCGAAATAAACATATCCAAGAAGGCAGGCACACGACTAGATATAAAAAGTTGGGCTCGAAGCTGCCATCTCCAACTAGTTGGTTGAATTCTTTAATCGACAGGTGAGGCGGAAAGTAGGTAATCGCATTCCGAAGCAAGGAGTTAGGATCGACAAAGCACCATTTCCTCCGCTATGTCTCACTCTTCTATCAACTGAACGAGCTCGCTGTAGCTGAAACTGGAGAAAAGAAGAGTAGCCCCCCAGGTCATCAATTATAATAGAATAATCCCAGTAGTAGTCCTCTTGCCTAGCAGAGTCAGCCATCAGAGGCAGACAAAAAGATTGGACATCGTTGTCTAAGCGTGCTTGCTTTGCGCACCGGCCATAGCTGAATGAGAATCCGTCTGGCTCAGATTGAGTGGGCTCAGTTTCTTGAGAAGGGCTTCTATAACTAAGAAATGAGAATTTGTGACCCATTATTGATCAGCTCATAAAGAGGATGAAACTGATAATTTCATTCACACTTTGAGATTGAGTCGTCAGTGATCTTTTCCAAGGTGTCTAGAGAAACCTGCTCTTGACATGACATTCGTACCCAAGGAAAGTTTTGGCAGGCATTACTGTGATCTTGAAGCCCTTGCTAGGAGCTAGTCGGTACGGCTCACTACTAAGAAGGTTCTGCATGCTTCGATAGCCCTGTGATCCGCTAATTCATCTCTTGATCTGGTATTCCGCAAAGGAGGTGGATAGGTCAGTGAAAGAAGTGGCGAGGGTAGAAAAAAGGTTTTGAAATTCTAGGTTACCGCGGTATTAAACAAAGGACATAGTGATTGATAGTAACACCTTTTTTTGTTTTGAGAGGAAAGCATCTATGAAAGCTGAAAGCCCATTCTCATCTCTATTCTCAATTTCAATTCCACTTTCTTGGCTCAGGTGGACTATCTATCGCCTTGGTGAGTATCGCGAGTAGAAATGACCCTCAGGCACAAGTTCCGTGAATAAACCAATCAAATAAGGAAGCTAAGTATAGGACTTGTCTGAGGCAGAATAGAATACGCCTTAAGCAATACGGCAAGCGTAGTCGATAGGGAAAGAGCTCGCCTAGGGCTCCGTAACTCACCAGTTTGAGCCTAGCCGCAAAAGCCGATTCCAAAATTGTCTATTTCCTGGCAAGTCGTATGCAGAGTCCTATTATGGATCCTCTGATCTTTAGCTGAAATGGTCGTGCTTTTTACATAATTAGTCTTTCTTTTGAGCTCTTCTATTACGGTACGGAAAAAATCAAAACCTATCACTCTCAAACAATGGTAAAAAGAATTCAACAGGAGGGGAGCCAACACCTCTCTCTAAACTACCTATTACTACCACCCCCATTGATTGGAAACCCTCGGCGAAAATTGATCCCATAAACAAAGGAATTATACAGTACAAAATAGCAAAAAACAGGACTATTTTCGATTCTAAAAAATAGATAATAGATATGGCTTTCTGGCTCAAATTGTATAGTTATGTGCTACTACACAGCAAGATCTTCTGAAGCATCCTTTTCTTTTCTGTGTGCATGACTATTGGGATGAAGATCTTTATCTGAATTTTGTGCAACTGGTGACATGGAAGAGGTGAGGATGGGAAGCTAGAGGTGGTTGGTCAGAAATTACTGTGTACATGCAGGCCAGATCATGGGAATTCTCAAAAACGGTGGAAATATTCGGATCGTTGGAGGCCCATGAGCCATGACTGTAGCAACTAGCAATTAGCATATATTGTGTACTGCACAAATCATGCGCGCAAATCTCTGAAACTTTTTGTTACATCTTAGCCTGTACTTTCTGGTATATCCGCAACTGTAGGGCCAAGAAGCATGGATGCAATTCTCTAGCACCTTCCTGCAAGACTGTAATGGATGGGAGCGGCATGCTGGCATGTTCCAGGAACGATGGAGAAGGATGACTGGATAATTGCCATGCTTGGATGTAGAACAAAAGGAATATTTGTGCTTGGGTGGAGCTTGTGTTTGTATGCAAAGAGATAAAAGAAGAGATAGGCTATAAACCTTCTAGGCAGTTCACAATACTTTTGGTTGGAAAAGAGATAAGTCTTTTAAGCATAAACAGATACGGAAGAAGCATAAAGAGGAAAATATTTGAACTATAACCTTTATCCCAACCTAACTACTTGCCGAGTGATTAGCTAGTATACTGGTTCTCCCGAGCGCCTTTGCAGCTTGGCATCCTACCAAGGTGTCTTCAGCTCTTCATTGGCTTTGTCTCTAATCCCCCTTCCAGGGACGGATTCTTAGTATAGATCACTTCAAATGAAATATCTCATAGACAGCACCAGGCTATACTTTGAATCACTAACTTACAGTTTGCTTAATAGAACCTTCTGACAGGCTTACTACTATGCTACAGAGCTGAAACCAGTGGACTGAAATGCATTCTCATTCTTCCTTTCCTTACGAGATATCACCAGAGGATTGAACCTCTATCAAAAGGGATACGATCCACCATGGGTCCAACTTTCTAATACACAGCATAACAAAATATAGACTTTCTACTTGGGACTTTCCTTTTCTGGATGACTCATCGCCTCTCTAGCTAGTGCTGGTTTGCTTGCTCGCATGAGGGCATAGGCTATGTAGATAGGATACAGAGTTGCAAAAGGACTGAGCACAACAGCAAAGGGTTAAGATTAAGCGTAGCGGAATACCCATTACTCCTCTAGCATACTTCAAAAGGGATTAGAAGTATATATACTACTACAAGAAAAGAAGTATGACGTATAGATAGAAATATGGGTACTTACGAACCCAAGGTAGTATGCAAAACGGACACCACCAAAACTACCAATGATACTCCTTTTTCTCCTGCCCAATCTAGCAAACCCACAGAGCAGAGACAACCGAGGGCAACAAAGAAAAGGATTATTTTTTAGAATTGAACCACTCTTAGGCGGTTCATTCAACACATTTTTGTCCACCCTTCATTCTACAGACGAAGTGAAAGACGCTGTGTCATGACAACCTGCATGACCGATAGTCATACTCTTATCCGTTTCTTACTAAGGTAGGTTGAGAACACACAGCAGCAGGGCATTCGCCAAATAGGCAGATACACCAATCTGTTAACTAAAAGAAAGATCATTATCGGGAAGAACTAGAAGCATGCCTCATAGATTTTTGTGCACAGTCAAGCCTCAGACGAAACCTTCCCAAGTAGAGGCCTCCACAGAACACTCTAAAGTCAAGGATCCTCTCATAAGGGGGAGCACTTAGCGCTCAACCACCAACCCCGAATCTACCTGTCGGAACTGAGCTTACCCGCTCTCACCAACCCAAATGATACAATCACTCCTCTCTCAGAATCTACTCCATCCACTGCACCCTTCTGATTTGTTCTTTCTTGTGATTGACAAGAAGCCCATCCCTGAAAAGCTCAGTGATGGAAGTTCACTACATTCCAGCAACTCTTAGGCGAATAGGGTTCTCTTTCTTCTATTTGAGAGAAGGAGCCCCAACCCGGTCTGTCTAATACGCCACTATGTTATAAACACATTGACTTCCCGAAGCTGTCCAACAACTACTCCTTACTATCCCCTCCCCGAATCGCTTTGCTCATGCCTAACTGCAAACTGGTGGCTTAAAGATTATCCGACATTTCACATCTATCCTCTATGGTCACTGGCGATACTCAAGTCCATCATACCTCCTTGCACTCAGACTTGCTCTCCCTTTTGCCACCCACCTCCCACCAGGATCCCTCCTAAATCAATCGCAGCAAATTTCACTCCCGAAATAGAGTATAATGAAACTCAGAAATCTCTTATCCCCCAAAATAAAAAGCACAGGATATCCATAAGGCGACAAAACCACCAACCTCAATAACCGATGAGGCCTAATCCACCCATTACGAGCAATCACAGGTAATCCAAAGCCAGCCCCAGCCCACAGAGAGCTATCAGCCATATGGAAGCTTGACCTAGAAAAAAAAACACATATATACCTAACATCTGCCCATACCACTGAACTGATCGGAAAAACTCAATAACAACAATCCCTCACATCAGCATTTCAGACACGACGCGCTCTCCCAGCCATATGCCATGTCATTTTAGATGTCGAATCAAGGAAATAACAGAAGTCTCACAGTATCCCAGCACCTCATCTTGATATCCTCTTCCTCTCAGACCAGTCATTGTGCGTGACTGACGTATATGTGCTGCCACTTTTAGACCCCCCTAACACTTGTGCACTCATTGTTATGAGTTCCAAGTTTTAGCAATAGAAACCTTCCTCAACAACCCACCAGAGGAACATTATCGCAGTACTCTCCATAACTTGATATGTACTCCCCACTGGCATTGACCTCCCTCGACCATCCCTATTGATAGGGACCAAACCCTCCACCAGATGGGAGAATAGAAGCCTTAACAAACACAACCAACAGTACACCAATTACATATATCTCTCTCACCAATCCATCCACAATCGGCTTCATTAACTCCAAAAATATGAGGCTCTAAGGCATAGTAGATTGTAAGAGCAGTTGTCTATATAGAAAGAATAAGACAAAAAAGGTACGTGAAGCGAGAGTAGAAAAGAAGGTCATTAGCCAAGAGAGTGGCATACAGGCTTTTGAAAATGCCTTATGCAGGCCAGTTGAAAGCATATCTCTATTTATAATAACTTTTTCCTATGGTAAGGCCCAAGCAAGCCTTGCGAGCAAGAAACCCAAAAACAGAAAAAATGGAGGGACGTGGAGAATTTTAATGGATTGTTTTGCAGAACATTGTTTAGAAAGCTACCCCCGACAACAACTCTCGTATCTCCTGGCCCATGCCTCGGGAAACAAGCCCACTAAATTTAAGCTCTTTTGTGACCCTTACCGCCTCGACTTGTTCGTTATCTTTGTCTGTACGACGAAGTTCTATCATATTCACCGTTGAAAGTTCTTTTTCACAACAAATGAAACAATCTTTGATGATATCCTCGCGCATAATATATAATAATGATACATCGACCCAACTCTTTTTAACCTATGTTCCGTCGCACGCAAGGGGAAATCACTGTGCGCTAGCATATGATCCACTTCTCGGCTTCGGAGCCCTCACTCAACGACTCTTCCTGAATCCCAATCCCGCCCCCTGTACCAAAGCCACTTACGTTGCATAGGCCCCTTCAAACCTAAACTTCACTTTCTAATTAATTAAAGTAGACCCGGTATCCGAGTACGGAAGGTAACTCAGACAGTTGATTCCTGAATCAACTGATGCCCACAGACACACGCTGCGACAACTGTCGGCCGAAACGGAGTGGGCACACAGTCCAAAACGATACAACGGCGCACCACGGGCCTTGCGGCCATGATCAGCCCCCCGGGGACCCCCCTTCTGTGCAAAAAACAACTGGCCATCCGCCTAGGTTAATACATCCTACCCAAGCCCCTGAAGGCTGACAGGGGCGCTGCCCGGGCCGGGAGACACCCAAAACACACCCCCACATCACATATTCGGCAAAAAGCATCCGCGCGCGACGCGCCGGGCGGAGCCGGCTCGAGCTGGCATCACCAACCACCGCATTATGGTGACCGCAGCGTACACACGGCCGACGGCGAGATCACAACACAATGTCACCCCAACGAGCCGGGGAGAGGGGGAAAAACCCGACTGGAGCAGTCAGAAGACTTTCTGACTGGAGAGCTCTTCCTTCCACGCTCTGGCAGCTACAGTATGTCGGTCACATCGCCCGACTTAGCCCGCGCTGACAGCGAGCTGCTCTCCGAGGCGACCTACCCGCCGTTGTGGCACCAACTCCGGCGTGGTGACAGGGGACAGGGCGACGGGACGCTCCACCAACTCCCAGGAACCACCACAAAAACAGCACACTGTGGGCGTCGCAGCGGAGAAAAGGAGCGCATAGGATAGCTCACCCGGACAATCATCCTCCCCTCCGTTTACGGCACTGTGGACTCCCTGAGCCTATAAAGGAGGATCCATGCGCAGATGAGGGGAGCAGCAGACAAGCTCGAGCAATAGACAAACAAGGCAACCTTACTTTCTTCTTCCCAAGTCTCCCCGGTTACGCTCCCGAGCTCGCCGGTCACCTTTAACACAACCGTACACATTTCCCACATAGATTTACAACAGGACGTAGGGTATTACGCGTCCGGCGGCCTGAACCTGTATAAATCCTTCGCCTCCTCGGTGTGCCATTGTTTCTCGTCTTCTCCAACGCCTGCGTACACTGAGAAACAAGTCCCTGGCCGAACCTCAAAAGGGGTCTCCGACTCCCGCCGTCGAGGGTTTACATTCTCCGACAGCTGGCGCGCCAGTAGGAGGGAGTTTAACTTCCTTCAGGTCGGACGACCGACGTTCCCGACCACCGACGCGCCTTCATGCTGGAGGCCCATCGTCCGCGGGGATGTCCGACGAGGAGTCCGCCGAGACATACACCTTCCGCTGAGAGAGCCACAGTGAACCGGCCAGCGGCAAGCCCGCCACGCTTCTCCCTAACTTCGCCTCTGGGGCGCGCGGCGCTACCCGGCGGCAAACGCGCCCGCGGCGGCCTGGTGGTGCGCCTCGGCCCCTTCCCTCGCCGAGGGGCCGGCAAGTGCCCCCGCGTCCGCCGCCGCCTCATCATAGGGGCAGCGAACAAAGGCGCCGTACCACGCACGGTCGCAGCCTTCCACTAACCGATTCCGCGACACCGCAGGAAGCCCTTCTTGGCTAACCCTGCCGGCGAGAAGCCCTCCTCACCGACCCCCACCTCCTGCCCACGGCGATGCCGACAGGCCGGGGGCGGCGTGGATTAACGAGATCGCCAACTTGGTAGCCCGCCCACCGCCGGGTCACCGCGGCGGCCTCAAGCGCTATGCCTTCCGACCGCGCGACTCTAGCGGCGAGCGGCCAGACGCCCCGCCAGAAAAATCCCGGGGGCACGAGCGATCTCCGCACCACGGCGGACTCGACCAGGACCCCGGGCCCACCCCCAACGGACGAACCCGAACGGCTCCCACACTGGCCCCAGGCCCTGCGCACAGCCCGAGCGAGCGCACACCCGCACACCCACCCATAAGGACGCCAGAACACAGGCAGTTCGCGAAAAAAAAGGCCCTCGGCCCCAGCTCCGAACACTGTAATTAAGGGAAACCAACTAATTCCCGTCAACCAGAAGCCTACCCCCCGTACGCGCTCGCTCCCGGCGCCTCTGCCTGGCACTCTCCACGCCGCGTCGGCAGGATCTCGCCCCTCCCCCGCCGCCAGAGATAACTCCGTTTCGCGCCCAACTTCCCCGGAGAAGTCACCCTGGCTCCGTGGAACCCACCACGGACCAGAATTCCCTGCACCTATGATGCCACCTGGCCACTTCCCCAGCGGCGGCGCGGAGACGACGCCAAACCGATAATGGTAAAACTATTTCGCCCGTCGCCCTCAAGGGCGCCAGGCTCGCTCGCTGGAATGATCGAGGCCTCCCGAGGGATCCATCCGCTCGTGGGAGAACTTGGCCCACGTTTGTGGCAAATTTCCAGGCACTTCCCGCCCCTGGACAGAGCGGACCCTCCCAAACGTCAGCCTGCCGTGAGGAAGTTGCCGGCGATTTCCCTGCAGCGTGCTCCGCCCAGTCACGCAACACGTAATCCTCCACACGCCCCACCACGCCCGGTTACTCCCACGCGTCCCCGTCCCGTCGGGCCCGCCAGCGCGCACCAGCGCCAACCATGCCGAAAAGCCGCCCATGGCACCCCGCCCCGAACATCCACACCACGGCGGAACTGTTCAGCCTTGCCCACCACGCGGCCCGGCAGCAAGGAAGCCCGGGCGTGGAAACAAGCCGCCCGCTCCTGCGCCGTCCCCTCGCGAGGACCCTGGGAACGCAGAGCAACCCCGACGGCCCTCACGTTCGCGGCGCAGCGGGGACAGGCGCGGGCAGACCCACGCCAGCACGGCAACGGAGGTCGCCCCGAGCGCCTCTCGCACTTAGGCCCGCCGCCAATTCTGCGGGCCCCCGAACCGGCCGCGACCCGCCCGCCACCCCGACTGAGCTACCAAGGCCAGCAAACCAAGGCCCCACCGAAAGGTGAGCCCGTGCCGCCACCCGGCCGACCGGTCGCCCGGGCCGGGAAAATCGTGCTTCGTCCACGAGACGGAACCCGCCACGACCTCACGCCGAGTGCACGCCGACCCGCCAGAAGCCTCCCCGCGACAGCCCGCCTAGAAGTGCCACCACCAGGAGCGAAAAAATGGGCGCAGACAAGCCCAGCTCCCAATCCGGAGACCACCCTCTCGGATATCCACCGCCCGACGACTGTCTCTTCGACGGGCTCCGGCCCGGCACACGCTCATCCTCGCGCCGAGTGGGCTTTTCAAGGCCATGGAAGCGCGAGCTGTTAGCCGCGACCCGGGGGCCGGCAGGGCGTCCCGGAGGCTGAAGTGGTCGGATATTCCGATCACCTTGGCGACCCACGGTACCATCCAAGCCAGCCGGGTACCTGGAGGAACAGGGCCAGCCCAAAACGCCCTGCGGTCTCCGCCCAACCCCTACCTGCCCCGAGGTGGGCCGCCCGTCCTCCGTCGACGGGGGCGCCGCCCTCAATATCCTTTCCCCGAGGTCTTTGAGAAGATCAAGGCCCCGGGGACGAATCTCGCGTCGCCTCCGTTAAGAACACCGATCATCGGGATTAGAGGGCCTCACTTGGCCTCTCGGCCCAGGTCTCTTTGCCCGTCACCTTCGCCTCGACCGTGGCAAACTTCCGCACCGGAAGCACGTCATTTTCGAAAGGTGCCGCCGTGCAACCTCCAATAACAACGCAGGTCGCTTGGACGCCCCTGGCCGTTGGTGAGATTTATGGCTGTTACGCACTACGCAACCGGAACCGTACCCCTAAGCCCTGAACGCTCCCGGCCCCTCGGGCCGATCAACGTTCCTTGGACGTTAAGAAAGCCAAGCGCCTTCGTGCGCCGAAAAAGCAGACGTGCAGACACTCCAGCCCCTGCAGTCCTGACGTGCGGAGGGCCGGGGCCTTCGCTACGCCCGCCAAGCCGCGACAAAATCAGTCGCCACCGATGCGGAGCTAGTCAAGGAGGTAGCCTTGGCGACGACCCGTCCCGGACCTCCCAAGACGTTGGCGGTTAATCGAATCAGGAACAGAACAATAGAGAAGACAGCGAAAGCCATCGCCTGTCCTCCGGCAAGCACCGAGCGTCTTCGCCAAACCCTGGCAACCGTCGGACATGCCCGGAGGTCCCAGTCGGCGGAAAATATTCGAGTCACCGCTGCCATGAAACCGCGCGGCTCGCGCCCGGGTGCGGCAGAAGATCACGACAGGCCCCAGAGCGCCACGGCCTAGCTCCGTCCGAGAGGAATCCACAAACTCTGAAAATGAGTCCGGCTTCTCCAAGCAAAGACGTCGCAACACCGGCCACACTGGCAAAGAGCCAACCCAAGTCGTCGTCCCCAAATCCAACGGGAAGCTGCGAATGGTGCCAATGACTTACACCACCTCAACGCACGCTTGCCCCAAGACCATTCCCTCTGCTGCGCAAATAGACGCGCACCATATCGACTCCACCGCGCGGTGCGCACCATCTTGGCTTCTTGATGCTTATGCAGAACGATACCATCAGATCCGCATGCAGAGAGATGAGAAAACTAATCATGTTTATTACCCCCAGGGCCTTCTGTATATGTGCAGCCTTTCGGGTTGAGATGCTTGTTCCACTTTCCAGCGATTGCTGTGCCGGATGTAACATTTAGAAAAATCGCAGCTTGGTCGCAAACATGGAGGCCTACGCGACGATCTTGTGTATGGAAGTCGCGCGAACGCGTCCACTTGCTCCTGATTCTGGCCGAGACGTTCGAGTAACCTTCGAGTGCACAGTTGATGAAGCTGAAATCTCTTGCTCTTGCTTTTTTT
>RYFJ01002836.1:0-80493 GCA_003991445.1 Oryza meyeriana var. granulata | reverse complement strand
CTACCATGGAACTGGTTAAAGTTCGTTTTGCCCAGGAGCCACGACCAAAGGATGCATCATCGGGGCTCCACCGGGCGCCGTCTTCCATTCAGTGCCACCGCTGCCATGGACTTGTTCACGTGCAGAAAGATTGTCCTTAGCAAAACGGGCATACATTGCCTAACAGATGGAGGCTACAATTAGCAACTTCTGATGTAGAGGAAGAATATTGTTGAGAAGCTACCTCAGACGATGATCATGGTGAGAGAGATTTGAGCATAACGTCGTAGGAAGACCATCGACCATCATTGTACAGAGAGTTCTCAGTACACAGAGGAGGAAGCAGAAAAACTAACCAACGCCACAACTTTGTTTCAAAGATTGTCTGCGTCATTAAAAATCGCGTTGCCACGATCATTCATTGACGAGGAAGCTGCAAAAACAACTTGGTGAGTTCTGGATCTTGGTCAAAGAAGCCTTTGATGACCACGCGACCACATCCACAATCCCGTATCATATCAGTGGCACTCAACGACTCGGTAAGCAAAGGTTAACACAAACAGCCCGGGTGTATTTTCCCTTGTACATACGCTTATTTGTAGAGATTGTGATGTGGTACCGATTGCAAGCTTGTTCTCTCGTGTTGGTCGTCCAGGGGAATTGGATAATGATGCCCTAACACACCATGGTTAGAAGTTAATAAATATACACTTATGCATAAGGCGACAAAAAATTACTTGCTACCTATGACCCCTGACCAAATGTACAAGCTGATAGAGAGAGTTGCTAGTGATGAAGCTAAACAAGTTGATGCGAAACACCTGAAAAACCAGGCAGCCAAATATTAAAATAAAAAAGCCTTATTTATGTTGCCACTAAAACTGATCTGCCAGAGATAATGATGTGTGCTAGCGTTTTGATATGCAAAGATGCTTATTTTCCACTGAATGCTATAGCTAGCACTTTGCCGCTTTCTGGTCACAACCTTTTGCAGGAATATAGTGACGTGTTTTCCCACTGAGTTACCCCAGGCTTCCACCTATTCGAACGGGAATAGCACCAGATTGACCTTGATTCCGGAGCGAGTCTGCCAACGAGCTGCCCTACAAGAAGCCAACCCTGAGGAGACTAAGGAGATTCAGCGCCAAGTCCAAGACCAATCTGGACCGCGGGATGTACGTGAGAGCCTTAGCCCTTGCTGCGTTCCAGTGTATTTGTTCCAAAAAAAAAAGATGGTAGTTGGCCGCATGTGTGTAGATTGTAGAGCCATTAACAATATCACAAAATACCTTCATCCTATCCCTAGGCTAGACGACATGCTTGATGAGTTAAGTGGTTCTATATTTCTCTAAAGTGGACTGAGGAGTGGATTACCACCAGATAAGAATGAAAATTAGGAGATCAATGGAAAAACTCTTTTAAAACCAAGTTCGGTTTATATGATGGTTAGTAATGCCTTGGTTTAACCTTAATGCACCTAGACTCATGCGTTAATGAACGAGGTTCTTTACGCCCTTCATTGGGAAAATTTGTGGTGGTTTATTTGATGATATCTTGATATACAGCAAGTCTTTAATTGAAACATCTTAATATCTACGTGCTGTTTTGATAGCTTGCGTGCTGTTCACAGGCGTTACTTTTGGTAACTTCCTTTTGTAGAAGTGCAGGTTCAGATTTTTGCATGGGACCGAACGAGTATCGTTTCTTGGCTATGTTGTGACCGTCGCAGGGAGATATGAGGTAGATGAAGCCAAGGTGCACGCTAGTACAGAGCTGGGCCAACGCCCACCACGTGGACAAAACAAGCGGGTAGCTTTTTATGGACTTGCAGGATTTTACTCGCCGCTTTGTGAGGATTCAGCACCATTGCAAAACCCCATTGAACGAGTTGACAAAAGAGGGCGTTGCGTTTGATTGGGGAGAAGAACAAGAGCGTCTTTTTGGCTCTCTTGAAGGACAAGCGTTACTCAGCGCGCCATTGCTACAACTTCCTGATTTTTTGTAGACTTTGAGCTTGAATGTGATGCTAGTGGGATTGGCATTTGTGGGCGTCTTGATGCAGGAGATTTGAGCGCAGAGGGACTTGGGAGAAGAGGATGAGCTTAAGAGTCGGGACGACTCCCATTTGCAAGAGGGGAGGATGATGAGGACATCATCCTTTGGATGCACCGCTGATCCTCCAACTGTTATGCAGCAGGTCCAATGACCCGAGCTCCGAATGCGACAATAAATCTAGAGTGAGCTGGTTCTTAAGCGATCCTTTTCATAGTTTGAGAATAGATTGCTTACCTAATATGTTATTTGCTTAGGACATTGGAAAGGATCATGAAGCACTTGGAGAGAGGTGTGGAGGCGGTCAAAGACCAGCAAGGACACCCCAAGACAAGCCGGAGGCCCAGTCAACTCGAGTTCGCAGTCTTGCCTTCGGACTTCAGGAACTCCAATGACCGAGCTCGAATGCGAACAATTAAATCTAGAGGTGAGCTCGTTCTTAAGCGATCCTTTTCATAGTTTGAGAAATTAGCGCGATTGCTACTAATGATGTTATTTGCTTAGGAACATTGGAAAGGATCATGAAGCACTTGGAGAGAGGTGTGGAGGCGGAGAAGACCAGCAAGGAACACCCAGACAGCCGGAGCAAACCCAGTCCAACTCGAGTTCGAGTCTGCTCGGACTTCAGGAACAGCCTGTAGTAAACGGACGCCCAGGACGCATACGGACTCCGTTTTCGACCCGATCCACATATGCATGGAAAAGATAATTTTATAAGCTAACAATGGCTTTGGTTTTGACGTCAATTCCACCGAGCAACAGAAATCGGTCGTCGCGAAACAAGTCAGCATCCAGAATCTGCCAGTGGGGGGTACCGTCTTTTGGGCCCGTTGGGCCGTGTATCGTCTTAGAGCCTGTTTTAGGGCGCGTCCAGGGTGTGGCGACCCCTTACACTATATATTCAGTAGCCGCCGCCCACGGTTAGGGTTTGGGGTTTTGCTTAGATCAATCTGTATTAGAACAGTCGCCGCATCGGTTGGAAACCCAACTTCGGTGCTTAATCATTCATCTGCAATTGTCACTTTAATTGAGTTACGTACTTTCGAGTTCTTGGCTTGTGTTCTCGTTGCAGGCAGGGATTAGCCTTCTTGGCGAGGTCAACCGGATTTGTGACACGGTTGATAACCAGAGGAATCGTGGTGCTAAGGTTGCAGGAATCGGATCTTCTGATCTGAAGCCGGATCGGTGTGTCGCGTTCCACCAAAAAGGAAAGCTATCTATCTGACGGAAGATTGGGAACCCCGTTCCTCATCATAGACCTCCTTGATGAACCCGGCTACGAGGAGCTTGGTGACCTCCTCCCGAATAGCATCCTTGTGGTCTTGAGTGAAGCGCCGCAGCCGTCGCTTGACTGGCTTTGCGTCTGTCTTTACATTGAGGGCGTGCTCGATCACCTCCCTTGGTACGCCGGCATGTCGAACGGTTTCCACGCAAATATGGCCTTGTTAGCTTGGAGGAAGGTGATGAGCGCGTCTTCCTATTTTAGCGGTCGGTCCGGTCCCGACTAGAGCAGTTTTAGAGGGGTCGAAAGGGTCCAGGGGGATCTTCTTCGTGTCAGAGTTCGTTGAAATTCCTGACTTCGCCGCCTTTTTTGCCGGAACTGGATCTTCCTCAACTTTGGTTGTGGCGGCTTGCCGAATGCTGTTGCGCCAGACTGCTGTCTCTTGTGATTGAGCCAATTCGCAGCTCTCCTTGTTGCATGTGAAGGCTTGCTTGACGTCGCTGCGGAGGGAGAGGACTCCTGCTGGCCCAGGCATCTTGAGCACCATATATGTATAGTGCGGTATCGCCATAAATTTGGTGAGTGCTGGTCATCCGAGTATTGCGTGGTACACGGTCTCGAAGTCGGCAACCTCAAAGCAAACGTTTTCCATGTGGAAGTTATCCCACGTGCCGAAGGTTACTGGCAATGTGATTTGCCCGAGTGGAGTTGATGACAGGCCGGGAATTATCCCGTGGAAGGGCGCAGTGCTCGGCCGTAATTCTGAACGAGGAATCATCATCTCGTCCAAAGTCTTGGCGAATAAGATGTTGAGCGTGCTGCCTCCGTCGATGAGGGTTTTCTTCAGCCTGATATTTCTGACGACCGGGTCCAGGATGAGTGGATAGCGTCCCGGGTGTGAAACCTGATCTGGGTGATTTGCGCGGTTGAAGGTAATGGCCATCTCTGACCAGCGCAGGTACTGGGGGGTCCGTTGTAGAGACCGTGTTGATGTCACGCGCTGATAGCTTCTGTTTGCGCTTGGACTTGTAGGCAAACGGCCCTCCAAAGATATGGTTGAGCTTGGCTTGAGGATCTTGAAAATCGTCGGCTGAACCCTGATCTGGCTTGTCTTTGTCCTTGTTGGCGCCAGATGATGAAGCCTGCTCGGAGGCAAACTTCTTAAGCATGTAGCAGTCTTTGGCTGCGTGCTTGCCCTTGGGGTGGAAGGGGCATGGCCCACTCATGACTTTTTGGTAGTCGTCATTCCGCTGGGGCCGTGACCGAGTGCACTCCATGTTGGCCACCTCGTTGTTCGACTTTCGCTTGCGGCTGCCAGACTTGATTTGAGATGGCTCGTTGTCGGCTTTCGCCTTCTGGTCTTTCTGTCGAGACTCCTTCTTCTCGTCGAGGGCCTCTGCCACCGCTTCAGCCGAGTCGGCGTTTTTGTTGGCCATGTCGAAAAGAGCCCGGACAGAGGGTGGTGGCTTCCGAGTGAATTTCGCGATGAACGGGGCGTCCTTTACTCCCTTGCGGAAGGCGGCGATGACGGCCTAGTCTCAGATCATTGGGATCTTGTTGCGCTTTTCGAAGAATCTCTTGATAAAATCTCGTAGAGACTCGTTCTTCTTCTAGTGTAGTTGATATAAATCATGTTCAGAAGATGGCCTCTCGTAGGTTCCCTGAAAATTAGCGATGAACCACTCCATAAGTTCTCCCCAGGAACCGATCGACCATCTCGGGAGCCCTGTCAGCCATGTCCTCGCTGAGTCGGCTAGGGCGACCGGGAGGTAGTTAGCCATGGCTTTGCTGTCGCCCCCAGCAGCTCGAACTGCCAGGGTATATACGGTGAGCCAGGACTCGGGATTTGTTTTTCCATCATACTTTTTGATCCCTATGGGCTTAAAACCAGTCGGCCAGTCGATGTCCTGTAGCTCCCGTGTGAAAGCTGGGATGCCTTCGTCTTCATGAGGGCTTGGGCTTCGACCACGGCGGATAAACCGCTCGTGATGGAGACCGAAGCGCTTGTTTTTGTCCTCCAGTCAGCGGCGCTCGTCCTCTTCTCATTCGTGGCACCGGGCGTTGATGGTATGGTGGAGGTCATGTTGTAGGCATACTCAAAGGTCTTGGTTGGGCTGGCGGTCATACTGGTGACGCCGCCGGTTGTCATTGCCGAGTGATGTTTACCTGGACTCCTCGTGCGGCCGACTTGAGCCGGCCGCCCGACGCTGTGCTGACATGGATGAGCCCGCTTCTGGAGATCCCGACCGGTTAGTCAGTACCACGATGTCGCCCGACTGCTGTTGTTGTTGCTGGCAGGCTACAGCCATGATCATTGCCTTGATCTTGGTGATAGTTGGGGTGGCCTGGTGATCAGGCCCGAGCTAGAGCGTGTCCAGCAGGGTTGCAGCGGCCACAACATTCTGTTGTGACGAAGACCTCGTGATTGCTGACTTTGGTCTGGAGAATCTGCTGCTGAGCCTCTCGCCCAGCCTTGCGTAGCCCGTCATTGCGAGCCTCGTGGTCAGCCTCCTCCTATTGTCGTAGTCGGCGCGCCTCCTCTTGTTGCTCCTCTTGCAGTCGGTGCAGCTCGGGTGGTGGTGTTGAGGCCATAAAGATCTCACGGGGAAGGAGGAAACTCACCAGACTGGAGTCCGAACTAGCATTCGAACCGTTATCCGACTTGGAATCGGACTCCGAGTAGTTTATCGGAGTAAGAACGACTCGGACCTCTCTAGATCCAATCTGAAATGGCGCTTGGCCGTGTCCAAATTGAATCGCAGGAGATCGGGTCTACTGCGTGGGATGTAGATTCGCAGCGTCATTGAATCTGTGTGGGAAATTGACGATCACCCCCGTTCTTGGCCTAACCCGGGCTGGCTCAAGGCCTAGCGCAAATCAGACGCCGAAGAGTTGTCCCAATTCTCGGCGAAGTAAAGGACTGTCGCAATAGATCGTTGAAGGAGATTGCAGCGTCGTGTGGGCTGACTGGCGCAACGTTGGCTGGTTCCTCGGCCGGCTGGATTGAATTTGCTTCGGCCAAGGTGAGGTTGCCGATCTGGTCGGCAATGAAGTCGAGGCTTCTAAAGGAAATTGTGTCTCCAGGAGAGAACTTGTCGCCGTCGACTCCGCTTGTTGGATCCATCGAGCTTGTAGATGTGAAACTCGCTAGAGCCCCTACCTGGCGCGCCAACTGTCGATGTTTTACACCGGCAATAGAACTATAGGGCTACTTGGCAAGGGGAAACTCGATGGATTACAGAGGAATGCAAAGAGATTTTATACTGGTTCAGGCCCTCGATGTGAGGTAATACCCTATGTCCAGTTGTGGTGTTATTCCTCTGATGGGTTCTGTTGATCAATGATCTCATGTGCCTCATGGGGCGCCCTGCCTCCCTTTATATACTAGGGGACAGGGGTACATGATAAGGATCCCAGCCGGATACGGCCAAGGGATTTCCCTCTTAGAGATAGAAACTTATCCGACTAAGACTATGCTTTCCTTATTGTACAAGGCAAAGTCTGCCGGGTCCTATCTTATCTCTAACTACATGATTCGGCCCATCCTCTATCCGAGTGGCCCATATGTAGGTGGTGAGGTACCCGGGTCCCATGGCCTCCACACCCAGCTTCAACTGTGTAGGCCCAAGCCCATTTAGTCGGCATAGGCTCTATAAAGGCTGAGGGAAGAGAGAAAAGATTCCTCTATCTTCCCCAAACGACCAATCATTTCGTCTTCCCAGCTCCGCACCAAAATTTCGCTTCCCGCTCCGCTAGGGTTTGCCATTGCTTGCTCCTCCCCACCAAAGCTCAAGCGATTCCGCATCCATTTGTCCACTCCAAGCCCCTTACTATATTTCCCCCAAATTTCTTGTCCCCCCAGCCATGCCGAAGGTGCCAGATTCCGTTGGGGCGTGGGATGATGGGTGGCCGACCTCGGATTGCAGCCGGTCGGAGCTGGAGAAGCTGGAGAAGTCGCTGCGGCTGCAGAGCTACGACATTATCCGCTGGCGGCCGGCCAAGGGTGAGTTGGTCCCAAATCCGCAATCTGGCTAAACTGTTGTTTTTGCCTCTTCCTTTGACCGGGGTTTGTTTCTTCCATCCTCCGTATTCCTCCGCCGTCTTCTTAGTTTCTACGGATTGGAATTGGTGAATCTGAATCCCAACTGAATCCTACAAATTTCTATCTTTATGACTCTTTGCGAGTGCTATCTGGGTGTAGAGCCTCATTTTAATTTCTTCAGGCACTTGTTCCACATTAAGCCCCAACCCTTTAAGAATAGGGTTCAGGTGATTGGAGGGGCTGGTCTTCAGTTGAGGAGTGAGATGAAGAAAATATATATCAATCTTCCTTTGAAATCCTCTCTGAAAGGTTGGCATAAGGAGTGGTTCTACTATTCTGATCTGGAGCCCTCCCTGCCTCCATTCACCGGAAAGCCCCCGGTGGTCTTGCCCAGTTGGTCGTTGGATCCAACCTTCAAAGAGATGGGCCAAGTACATCAGTTGTTGGTGTGGTTGGACAAATTCAAGTCGGCCGGCCTAACCGGCCCCTGGATCGCTAAGCGTTTCCTAACCAGGTGCATCCAACCATTGAAGCTAAGGAGCGCGTTCTGCTGGGATTACCAAGGGAAGAATGACCCTGACCAAGAGAGCAAAGAAGTGGCCGACGAGCAAAAAGTGACCGAAACATTATTCGGTTATTTCTCCAATGGGGTGATTGAGACCGAGGACAAAGAGCACTGCATCACGGCTTATAACCAAAAACGGCCTCGTCCTGAGGTAACCTCTGTTTTTCTTCTGTGATGAATGCTTGTAGACATGTATCCATGATTGCCTTGCATAGTATGATGTGTACTGTTGAGTCATTTGCAGTGGTGTGAGGAGTTTGATGATGACTCCCGTCCTTTTTTCGGCCACAAAGTCGAAGAAAAGGCCGAGAAGTCCTCCTGCCGCCTAGCCCAACTCTGAGAGAGCGGGGAAGAAGCCCATTGTAGATCAGGGCAAGGGGAAGGTTGTGAAGCCAAGTGCCGCAGCCGGGAGTTTAAGGATAAGGGACCCCGCTGGCATAGCACCAAGCCATCGAGTCCCAGACCAGGACCGGCGTGGTTCAGCTCAGCAACGTCGAGCCCAACCCAAGTGCGGCCGAGTACAAGGTCAACCCCAGCGCCGCCAAGCACCCAAGCGCCCCAGCCGACCACACCGCGATCGGGGCCGACCAGGATAGAGGTGCTGCCGCTGACTACCGCACCCTCAGGTCCAACAGCCAGCGGCCCTCCAGTGTCACCCTCTGGATCTCCCGGACAAAAGCTCAAGTTCTCCAAGAGGTAGTCCATTCTGGGTCTTCTAAAAATCATGTTCAGCATTGTTGCGCCTTGATGCTTGACTTGTTATGTAGGAAGCGGGTCGACATAAATCTTAAGGAAGTCACACCGACTGCCCCTGCTGTCGACCCTGTCCTAGCCGATCCGGAGCCAGCGAGTACACCTGCTGAGTCGGCGGCGGGCTCAGTCGCAGAGGCTGAGACCGTCCTGACTACAGGGTCGCCAACATCGGCCGACCAAGGGGTGGTTATCGAAGCCGCCGTCCTAGCCCCTAAGCCGGCGCCCATCGCCGAAGTCGTCGCTGCAACTCTTGACCCAGCGCTTGGTGTCGAAGGCACCGCTACAGCACCTGAGCCAGCCCCCGAGGCCACAAAGGCCGCCGAGCTGGGGGCCAGGGGTCCGTCGCCTTCCTGGTCATGGCAGTCATCGTCGTCGTCGTCTCTTCCTTCAGACAGACCCGACCTCCCTAGGATCGAGGCCCCTCCGCGCAGGTTCCCAAGGACGTTCCAGTGGACGGCGCCTGACAGAACTACACAGACCTACAAGGTCGATGAGGTGGCAGCGGAAAGGGAACGTGAAGCCTTGCTTCGTGCCACACTCGCCGTGTCCGAGGAGATTCGGGTATGGTTTCCATTGTACCGGAATTTTGGTAGTATTTCTTGACGCTAGATTCTGCTTTGACTTGTTAATCCCTAAGCAAAAAATTGTTGATCGCTCGGAGAAAATGCATGAGGTGCTGAACTGAATTGCCCCCCAACTCCAAGAATTGGACCAACTCCGGGCCTTGAAAACTGAAGTGGAAGGGCGCAGCCAGGAGAGGGAATCTTGGCTGAGGGAGAGCGTCACCAAGCTTAGGAGCAAAAATTGGGATCAAGCCAAGACGATAAGAGGTGAGCCTCTAGAACCCTTCTTCCTGACCAAATCCTTGATATATCTCTCTAGCTGTGTTATTTCCCGACTGCCTAGTTGTGTCTTGACTGTATCGTCGAGTTCTTGACTAATCTATCGTGCAGCCCTCCAAGCCGAGTTGAAGAACTGAACAGAGGGAGGAGAGCAGCTGAAGGAGGCCGAGAGCCAGGGCCGAACTTGAAAAAGATAAGGCCGCCCTGATAGAGGCCAAAACTGAGCTTGAGCAAGAGAAGGCCAAGTTGAAAGAGGCCAATACCAAGCTCGAGAAAGAAAAAGTTGAACTAGAGAAGGCCATAGCCAAGTGGGAGGCCGACTACAAAAGTGAGTCTCCGCCTTGACAATAACCTTAGACAATCCATTAATTACTCCATATGCGGCTTTACCTAACAAGTTTACTTGTCGGTGAATCTGGGTAGCTGCGAGAACCAATTCCCAGATCTAGTTCTAGGCTTTTGCAAAGGAGATCAGGGTAGTCAAGGAGTCACGGGAAACCCTTGGTGAGTCCGTGAAAGGGCTCCTTGACCTGATAGATCCTCGTCCTATGGGAACCAGCTCCAGCACAATCTTCCAACTGGAGGAGCGCCTTAAAGACGCATCGAGTGCCCTGAAGAGGTACTCGGATGAGCATGCTATAGCTGGCGTGGCCCAGACCCTAGCAATGACCAAGTCCATCTACCCAAGGGCAGATGTTGAAGCCATTGGGGAGGGGTTTGCCGAAGAGACGACTCCTGAGGAGGCGCTGGAGCTGATAGCTAAGGCGAGGCCGACTGCAGAAATTATCACCCAGGACTTGGGTATGTAAAGACAATATATCATGCAGTCGGTGTGTATATACATTTTGGTAAGAATATGTGTAAATGCATGTGCAATGCCGCCAAGCTTTAGACTATTACTTAGTTGCTATTAGCTTTACTCAACAATATAGCCTACGCCGAGTTAATCTATAGGAACTTAATAAAAACGTTCACCGCAGAAAGCTATACTCGGGCAGACATGGAAAAGTCATAGTAAAACTTCATAACTTGAGTGAAATAGGCTCGTATATTATTGACACAGCACATACAATACATGCAGCCCCTGACTCACTACTCAGTTGAAGCAAACGGCGTAGTGAGTCAGAGAAGTACTGTACACAAATGAAAGTATAAAAGTCATCTTGCTTCTTCCAACTAATCTAGTTGCGGTTGTGATAGCGACGCAGGCCTTGGAGATACCTTGCCGACTGGATTGTTGCGATGTCCCTTGCTTCTTCCAACTAATCTAGTTCGACCAATCGGGTGTTGTTTGAAGTGTCTTCTGAGTAAGCCCGAACTCGTGGAGAGCCGAACTCTAACTCGGTTGGTAGCATAACCTCAGCACCGTAGACCAAAAAGAAAGGGGATTACCCTGTTGCCCGACTAACTGTGGTTCTGAGGGACCAGAGGACAGATGAGAGTTCATGCACCCACCGGCCTGCGTATGGTTGTAGTTGGTCGAATATCCTTCTCTTGATGCCTTGTAAGACCATACCGTTGGCTCGTTCAACCTGCCCATTGCTCCACGGGTGTGCCACAGACGCATAGCAGATCTTGATGCCGAAGTCATCACAGAAATCCTGAAACACGCCGCCCGTGAACTGAGTATCGTTGTTGGTGATGATGCAGTTGGAGACCCCGAATCGGTATAGTATACTCATGATGAAGTCCTTTGCTCGTGCCGCTGTTATGGTTGCAACGGGTTTGGCCTCAATCCACTTGGTGAATTTTTCCATCACGACGAACAAGTGTGTGAACCCTCCTGGCGCTTTCTTGAAAGGCCCGACCATGTCAAGCCCACATACTGCAAAGGGACAAGAGATTGGGATTGTTTGGAGTTCCTGGGCTAGGAGATTGGTTTGTCGTGTGTAGAACTGGCAGCCTTCGCATGTGCGAACCATGTCTTTGGCATCTGTGACTGCTGTTGTCCAAAAAAATCCCTGCCGATAAGCCTTTCCGACTAACGTCCTTGATGCAGCATGATTGCCACATACGCCCGAGTGGATTGACTGTAGGATTTGCTTGCCCTCCTCAGTGGTGACGTAGCGCATGAGGACACGGGATGCACTTCTTTGGTACAGGTCTTCTCCGATGACTAAGAAATTCTTGCTTCGATGTTTAATTTGTTCAACTTCACTGCGATCTTCTGGGAGTTCATCATCCAGGAGGAATTTGAGAACAGGAGTCCACCAATCTTGACATATGTGCAGCGCCTCATCTGTTGTTGGGGTAGGTTCGCCTCCCGACTGCTCTGGCGCTGGTTTCCTCTTGACTGACGGTTCCATGAGTTGCTCAATGAAGATCCCTATCGGGGCCTCCTCTTGCTTGGATCCCATGTTTGCCAACCCGTCTACAGCGTTATTGTATTGTCATAGGACATGTGTTATCTCCATCCCGTCGAACTTATTTTCCATCTTGCGGACCTCCTGACAGTATGCCGCCATGGTGTCGTCGAGGCATGTCCAGTCCTTCATGACTTGGTTTACCACAATTTGGGAGTCTCCTCGCACAACTAGTCGACGGATGCCGAGTAATATGGCGATACGGAGCCCATGGATGAGTGCCTCGTACTCGGTGACGTTGTGGGATGGCGGGAAGTGGATTTGCAGGACGTATTTCAGTTTTTCGCCGGTGGGTGACGTCAGTATGACTCCAGCCCCGGTGCCGCCGATCCGTAGAGAACCATCGAAGTACATTATCTAGTACTCTAGCTTCGCTGTCGATGTAGGCATTTGAACTTCCGTCCACTCGGCCACGAAGTCAGCTAGAGCTTGCGATTTAATTGTTGTTAGTGGCTAAAAGGTGATGTCGAACGCCATCAGCTCGAGCGCCCATTTAGCGATTCGGCCGGTGGCCTCGTGGTTATGTAGGACATCCCCGAGTGGTAACGATGTGACCACCGTGACTAGATGTGCTGGGAAATAGTGCACCAGCTTCCGGACAGTGAGGAGTAGGCCGTAGAGCAGCATTTGGACCTGCGGGTATCTCGTCTTCGAGTCGGCAAGGACTTCGCTGACAAAGTAAACTGGCCTTTGGACTTTCTGGATGTGACCTTGTTCAGATCACTCAACCACCAGCACCATGCTGACTACCTGAGTAGTTGCCGCCAGATATAGCATTAGCGGTTCTTGGGGCATGGGTGATGCCAACACGGGGGGGGGGGGGATGTGAGAAATTGCTTGAAGTCTTGGAAGGCTTGCTGGGCTTTGGGAGTCCACTAGAAATTGTCTGCTTTCTTCAATAGCTTAAAGAAGGGCATGCCCCGTTCGCCCAATCGGGAAATAAATCGGCTGAGTGCCGCCATGCAGCCTGTCAGCTTCTAGATGTCCTTTTGGTTAGTCGGGGGAGCCATGTTCATGATTGCGTTGACTTTCTCCAGGTTGGCCTCGATGCCATGATGCTAGACGATGAAGCCGAGTAACTTGCCGAATGGCACACCAAAGGTGCACTTTTCCGGTTTCAACTTCATCTTGAATCTTCAAAGATTTTGGAAGGTTTCTTCCAGGTAGGTGATGGGGTCTTCTTTGGACTTGGCCTTGATCATGACGTCATCGACGTAGGCTTCCACGTTGTGCCCGATCTGAGTGTGTAGACACCGCTGAATTGCTCGTTGATACATTGCTCCAGCATTTTTCAAACCGAACGGCATAGTGATGTGGCAATACGCTCCAAATGGCGTGATAAAAGACGTCTTAAGGTAGTCTTCCTCTTTCAGGCTGATCTGGTGGTAGCCCGAGTACTAGTCAAGAAAAAGGCAGTCTTCCTCTTTTAGGCTGATCTGGTGGTAGCCCGAGTACTAGTCAAGAAAAAGGTAGTCTTCCTCTTTCAAGTTGATTTGGTGGTAGCCCGAGTACTAGTCAAGAAAATTGAGAAGGTCGCACCCTACAGTTGAATCCACCACCTGGTCTATTCTCGGTAAACCAAATGGGTCCTTAGGGCACGCCTTGTTGAGATCGGTGTAGTCGACGCACATGCGCCATTTACCCTTTTTCTTCCGGACCAGAACTAGGTTTGCCAGCCAATCCAGGTGGTACACCTCTTTGATGAACCCGGTTGTGAGAAGCTTAGTTATCTCCTCCGGAATAGCATCCTTTCAGTCTTGAGCGAAGTGCCGCAGCCGTTGCTTGACTGGCTTGGCGTCTGGCTTCACGTTGAGGGCGTGCTCGATCACCTCCCTTGGTCGCCTGGCATGTCGGACAGTTTCCACGCGAAGATGTCTTTGTTGGCTTGGAGGAAGGTGACGAGCGCGTCTTCCTATTTGGGGTCGAGTCCGGTCCCGACTAAGTCTTGGAGGGGTCAGAAGGGTCTAGGGGGATTTTCTTTGTGTCCGAGTCCACTGAAATTCCCGACTTCACTGCTTTCTTGGCTGGAACTTGGTCTTCCTCGACTTCGGTTGTGGCGGTTTGCCGAATGCTGTTGCGCCCGGCTGCCGCTTCGTGAGTCTGAGCCAATTCGCAACTCTCCTTGTAGTAGTTGAAGGCTTGCTTGACGTCGCTACGAAGGGAGAGGACTCCTGCTGGCCCTGGCATTTTGAGCACCATGTATGTATAGTGTGGTATCGCCATAAACTTGGTGAGCGCCAGTCGTTCAAGTATCGCGTGATAGGCGGTCTCGAAGTCGGCGACCTCGAAGCAGATGTTCTCCGTGCGGAAGTTATCCCGCGTGCCGAAGGTGACTAGCAAGGTAATCTGCCCGAGTGGCGTTGAAGATAGGCCAGGAATTATCCCATGGAAGGGCGCCGTACTCGGCTGCAGATCTGAACGAGGAATCTTCATCTCATCCAGAGTCTTGGCGAAGAGGATATTGAGCGTGCTGCCTCCGTCTATGAGAACCTTCTTCAGCTTGATGTTCTTGACGACCGGGTCCAGGACGAGTGGATAACGTGCTCGATGCGAAACCCGATCTGGGTGATCTGCGCGAGTGAACGTGACGGATGTCTCTGACCAGCGCAAGTATTGGGCCGCGACTGAGTACGCTCCATGTTGGCCACCTCGTTGTCCGACTTCCGCTTGCGGTTGCCGGACTTGTTTTGGGATGGCTTGTTGTCGGCTTTTGCCTTTTGTTCTTTCTGTCAGGACTCCTTCTTCTCATCAAGGGCCTCTGCGACCGCTTCAGCTGACTCGATGTACTTGTTCGCCATGTCGAAAAGAGCCCAGACGGAGGATGGTGGCTTCCGAGTAAACTTCACGATGAACGGGGCGTCCTTTACTCCCTTGCGGAAGGCAGCGATGACGACCTCATCCTTGATCATTGGTATCTTGTTGCACTTCTCGGAGAACCTCTTAACAAAGTCGCGTAGAGACTTGTTCTTTTTCTAGTGCAGTTGGTATAGGTCATGCTCAGAAGACGGCCTCTCGTAGGTCCCTTGAAAGTTAGCGATGAACCGCTCCCTGAGTTCTCCCCAGGTCCCGATCAATTGCCTCGGGAGCCCCGTTAGCCATGTCCTTGCCGAGTCGGCTAGCGCGACTGGGAGGTAGTTAGCCATGGCTTTGTGGTCACCACCGGCAGCTCGGATTGCCAGGGTGTATACTGTGAGCCAGGACTCGGGGTTGGTTTTGCCGTTGTATTTTTCGATCCCCGTAGGCTTGAAGCCCGACGGCCAGTCGACGTCCTGGAACTCATGAGTGAAAGCCGGAACGCCTTCGTCTTTGTGAGGGCTCCGGCTCTTGTTGTGGTGGTTATACCGCTTGTAACGCCTTGAAAATTGTCATAATTAAAAATTATCGCGGGTAAATGGAAATACAAGAATACACTAGAAATATTTGTTTGAGAAAGTGCTTGAATAAAATTTTGAAATTTCCAATATTAAAAATCCATGGGTTTTATATTTCCAATACTTGGATGCTTTTATATTCCATGGGTTTTGTCGGAGTATTTTAAGCACTTGAGTATTTATAATAATAAATTCTTCATGTTTCATGGTGGCATTTACTTCTGGTAAATTACCCGTGATTTAATAAACTCTCTAAAATTTTCTCGGATTTTTCGGAGCTACAGAATTAATTTTAATGCTATAAAGATCACTAAAGTAATTAAATAAATATAAATAAATTCCTTTTCTTTTCCCCTGTTCGGGTCGTTCCTGATTCAGTCCTTTGAAGTCTCCCCGTTGTCGATGTTTTACACCGGCAATAAATATATGGGGCTAGTCGGCGGATGTGAACTCGGTGGATTGCAAAGGAACACAGGGAGATTTTATACTGGTTCAGGCCCTCGTTGTGAGGTAATACCCTACGTCCAGTTTATATGTATTCCTTTGAGGAATTATGGTGGCGATTCTGATGAACCGTATGGCCGTGAGCTTATGAGTGCTCTTCTGCCCTCATGGGGCGCCCTGCCTCCCCTTATATACTAGGGGACAGGGTTACAAGGTAGGAGTCCCTATCGGATTACGACTAGGAGATCTCCCCTTAGAGATATAACGCACCCGACTAGGACTGTATATTCCTTTCTATACAAGGCGAAGTCTGCCGAATCTAGCTATATCTCTAATTACAAGGCTAGGCCCATCCTCTATCCGAGTGGCCCATATGCTTGTCATGAGGTACCCGGGGCCCATGGCACCCACAGTAGCCCCTGAGACCTTCATAGTTGAGTCACAGCTGATGCCAAGTGCTCATCCTCCACGGTGAAGTCTCCCCGAGTGCATTGCTGCCGAGTGCTCTTTGTCTGAGTGCTGCTTCTCTCGAGTCCTGCTTCATGTCAGCTGGCAGCGAGGCTATGAAGGGCTCCATGTAGATGTTGGAATAGTGTGCGCCGAATAGGCGCACCTATTAGGTGTAGCCCCCGACTTTGTGCTTAATTGTGAAAACAATTAAACATGAAGTCAAAGATCTTTAACCTTGAAGTCTTTCCCGAGTAGATTACTACTGGTATATGAGACTCTTCGGTATCATGTCAACCGGAATATGATTTATAGTCTTGCCGAGTAGGATGCTACTCGTATATGGGACTCTTCAGCGTCATGTCAGCTGGAAAGGGGGTGTTTATAGTCTTTCCCGAGTGGCGTCCCATTCGGAAGTTAGACTCTTCAGCTCGTCAGCTGGAAGAATGTTTATAGTCTTTCCCGAGTAGTATGCTACTCGAAAGTTAAACTCCTCTGCATCATGTCAGCGGGAATGAGAATTTTATAGTCTCTCCCGAGTAGTGTACTACTCGAAAGTTAGACTCATCCGCGTCATGTCAGCGGGTAATGAGAAATTTATAGTCTCTCCCGAGTAGTGCACTACTCGAAAGTTACTCTTCAGCGTCATGTCGGCTGGAATAATGTTGCCAATAGCAACTGGTGGCCACGCATGTAGGCCGAGTACCACTGTATGAAAAATAAATCCATTACGTGGTTAGGTGTACTCGAGAGAGATACCTGCATCTCCAATTTTAATGAAGACCAGCTCGTGATCCTTATAAGGATGTATCCTCGAGACCTGGTAGATACGACAGATACCCAAACATATATGTTTAGCAATAAGGCTCTCATGAAGCATATCTGTTTACCTCATCGGTTCCTGTGGGTAGCACCAGCGCTATAATTTCAACTCAGCCTGCGGGCGGCCCACATGGAGCATGCTACTATAGGAACTCATGTCTTGGTGGCTGTTACCAAGTAAGCCGGCCTGAACCAACCTACCCAGCATAGCTCTATAGAAGTATCATCCATCGCATGGCAGGATGAGTTTTTTGGTGTCGATAACCGCAATCAGCCAGAGAAATCCTTATTCGCAAGCCTTTCCGACTTACGTTCTGGATGCAAACTTGTTGCCACATGTACCCGAGTAGGTATGTTGCAGGATCTGCTTGCCCTCCTTAGGTGTGATGCAGTGCATGAGAACTCCGGATGCGCTTTGACGATGTAAGTCTTCTCTGACTTGGGAAAAGCCGAACAAGGTACCCGACCCTTGCATTAGCAGAGGGTTCGGCTGGCGACCCTCATGGGGCGTACCCTATCCAACAGAGTTATAGCCAAGCTAGGCACCCGAATCTTGCATTAGCATAGGATTCGGCTGGCGACCCTCATGGGGCGTACCCAACCTGACAGAGTTGTGGCCAAATAAGGTACCCGAACCTAGCATTAGCGTAGGATTCAGCTGGCGACCCTCATGGGGCGTACCCTACTTAGCCGAGTGGTACACAGCCCCGACTGGCGCCGGGGGCCGATTGTTAGCTCGCATGGAGCGTAGTCGGGGAAGATGACGTCCCGACTGGCGCAAGTACTCGGTAAGTAGCCCTCATGGAGCATCCCGAGTGTATTTTGGCAGACTTGTCTAGCCCCCGAGCGTAGGAGATAGGCTCGCAGCCCTGAGTTCCTGTCACGCGTATCCGGAGCTGGGCCTGCAATATAAAAATATCGGATGAGTAGCATCTGATGATGGAAATAATCACCTGAATAAAATGTATTTTACAATATATGTAAATATGTGTTCTTCCTCTTTTTGATATTAATTTCCTTGAGTAGTTGACCCCTTACGTTTAAGCACTCTGCCCGACTAGTCATAGCCCCCTAGCATCGGGAGTTGGCTCATGGCTCTTTCCCAGACACGCGTTTTGGGTGACTTGAGTTCGTCTTACATGGAGCAGAGTTTCACGAATCGAGATTTATGCTACTCGAGTACTTTTGTAATCATTTAAGAGCAAAAACGGAAAAAAGTAAATGTGCAGCTTGTACACCTATTAGGTGTAAGCGGCTGTGGCGTTAGCAAGGCCGAGTGAGGAGGTGTTTATCAGAAAGCGACTTAGCTGTTCGGTATTTGGGAGTGGGGATGCCATCCTTGTGTTTGGGCTTGTGAGCCCCCGAGCATGTCACTTGTTGCTCTGATGATCCTCAGTTGTTGAAGGTCGAAGACGGTTGTGACCGACTGCCACAATAGAGCCGTCTGACTTGCGTTTGCGATTCCCAGCTTTAGTCGGGACCGCGTCATCGGTGTCGTCCCGCTTCTTCTGTTAGGGTGACTTGTTATCATCGAGGGCCTCGGCGACAGCGTGGGCCGAGTTGGCGTACTTGTTTGCCATGTCGAATAGGGCCTTGACAGAGTTGGGAGGCTTCCGCGTGAATTTGTCGATGAACGAGGTGTCTCTGACTCCTTTTCGAAAGGCTGCGATGATGACCTCGTCCTTGATCTTCGGGATTGAGTTCCTCCTCTCAGAAAACCTCTTGATGAAGTCACGAAGAGACTCGTTCTTCCTTTGGCGCAACTGATATAGGTCGTACTCGGAAGATGGCCTCTCGTATGTTCCCTGGAAGTTGGTGATGAATCGTTCCCGGAGTTCTCCCCAAGAGCCGATTGATTGCTTCGGGAGTTCTGTTAGCCATGTCCTCGCTGAGTCGGCTAGAGCAACTGGGAGGTAGTTAGCCATGACTTTGTGGTCACCTCCGGCTGCTCGGATCGCCAGAGTGTAGACCGTGAGCCAGGACTCGGGATTGGTCTTGCCGTCGTATTTGTCGATGCCTGTAGGCTTGAAACTCGATGGCCAGTCGACCTGTTGTAGCTCCTGGGTGAAGGCTGGTATGCCTCCGTCTTCATGTGGACTCCGACCCCGACTACGGCGGCGAAACCGCTCGTGGTGGAGGCCGAAATGCTCGTTCTCGTCTTCCAGTTGGCGTTGCTCATCCTCTTCTCGTTCGCGGCGCTGAGCATTGGTGTCCTGCCGAAGATCGCGCCATAGTTGGCCTCGGAGATCCCGGTTGTCCCGACGGTCACTTCGACGTTGCCGGTTGTTGTTTGGGTTGCCGAGTGACGTTTGGCGTGACTCCGTGTTCGGCCGACTAGAGCCGGCCACTCGGCGTCGCTTTGAGGTAGACGAGACTGCCATTGGGGATGCCGACTGGTTGGTCGGTATGAGGGTATCGCCCGACTGTTTGTGCTGCTGATATGCAGCGGTAAGCATGGCTTTTATCCTTGCGATCGTCGGGGTGGCCTGGTGATCAGGCCCAAGTTGGACCGTGTCCAGTAGGGTCGCAGCGGCCACGATGTTCTGTTGGGGAGTAACGAAGACATCGTGGTCGCCGACTCGGGTTTGGAGGGTTTGCTGCTGAGCGGTTCACCCAGCCCTGCGTAGATCGTCGTTGCGGGCGTGCAGGCGTCTTGCTTCTTCCTCCTGTTGTTCTCGCAGCCGGCAGGCCTCCTCCTCTTGTTGTTCGTGTAGTCAGCGTGATTCCTGAGTAGGAGTAGAGCCTTTGGATGCCATGAAGATTTCTCGTGGCAGGAAGAAGCTTGCCGATCTGCTGTCCGACTTAGAGTCGGGATCCGACTGGGAGTCGTAGTCCGACTGAGAGTCGTAGTCGGAATAGTCGATGGGGGTGATTGTAACTCCGACCTCCCTAGATCCGATCTTGAGCGGCTCGGAGCTGTATCCGAGTCGAACTCCAGGGGATCGGGTTTGCCGCGTCGGATGTAGATTGTAGATATCCGCGGCGTCGCCGAGTTCGAATGGGAAGTTGACGATCTCTTCCCTTCTCGGCCCGATCTCGGCCGGCTCGAGACCGAGTCCGAGTCGAACACTGGAAGGAAGAGTTGTCCTTGGACTCGGGCGTATTGGAGATCGCCGCAGCATGTCGTCGAAGATTGCCGCAGCGTCGTGTGGGCCGACTGGCGCGGAGTCAGCTGGTTCGTCGGCCGGTTGGATCGGGTCCGTGTCGGCCTGGGTGAGATTGCCGATCTGGTCGGTGACGAAGTCGAGGCTTCTGAATGCGATTGTTTCTCCGGGGGAGAGTTCGCTGCCGTCGACTCCGGTTGCTGGATCCATCGAGCTTGTAGATGTAGATCGCGCCGAGCCCCTACCTGGCGCGCCAACTGTCGATGTTTTACACCGGCAATAAATATATGGGGCTAGTCGGCGGATGTGAACTCGGTGGATTGCAAAGGAACACAGGGAGATTTTATACTGGTTCAGGCCCTCGTTGTGAGGTAATACCCTACGTCCAGTTTATATGTATTCCTTTGAGGAATTATGGTGGCGATTCTGATGAACCGTATGGCCGTGAGCTTATGAGTGCTCTTCTGCCCTCATGGGGCGCCCTGCCTCCCCTTATATACTAGGGGACAGGGTTACAAGGTAGGAGTCCCCATCGGATTACGACTAGGAGATCTCCCCTTAGAGATATAACGCACTTGACTAGGACTGTATATTCCTTTCTATACAAGGCGAAGTCTGCCGAATCTAGCTATATCTCTAATTACAAGGCTAGGCCCATCCTCTATCCGAGTGGCCCATATGCTTGTCATGAGGTACCCGGGGCCCATGGCACCCATACCCGTTCATCGTGAACTCTGACTCCCTTTTCTTCTAGGGTTTTGTGTCGTTCCCAGAACTCTAAAGTCACCTCGAAAACCTAAATTCGGAGTTACCGGATTTATTCATTTTGAAACCCTGGAACTCTTTTGGATTCCCAATCCGAGATCCTTTGTATTCGAAATATCTATAGTTCCCTTTGAGAAAAATCCCAAATATTCCCTTAAACCCCTTTTCTGTCAAAATAAATCCAAACCCCAAATTGTCTGAGATTTCTTCAAATTCCAGTCCCAATAAAACACTCTTGTCAATTCCCTAATCCTGAAATATTTTATTCGGAATATATATAGCCAAGTCGCCCCCATATATATAGCCGCCGCCTGCCCCCTGTGCCCTAAATCGTCGCCACCACCCGAGCCACCCCTGCTTCCCATGTGCCGCCGTCGCTATCCCCCCCGACGCTGGCCGTCGCTGAGAGGCCCCAAGCCGACATCGTCGTCGTCTCTTCACGGTGAGCGCCCTAACCGCATCATCGCCGCCCTCCTCCTCCTGCCCCCGCCAACCGCCTCGGGAAGCCGCCGCCACACCGGCACAGTGACGTTGCCGCCAGCCGCCGCTTCCTCACCGCCCTATGTGCCTACCGTGCCGCCTCCGCTAGCTGGAGCTGCAGCCATCGCCCCTGCTCCAATCTACACCACCGCTGCCGCCCTCGTCATTGACCCGGTGCCGCTGCCTCTTCTTCTCCCAGCGCCGTTGCCCGTGCACCGTCGCCTCACTTCCCGTGCGCCACCGTTGCTCCTGCTGTTGCCCCAGCGCCGCCGTTAATCAGCCACCGCTGCTCCTGCAAGCCGTCGCCGGTGAGCAAACTCGTAGCCGCGCTCTCTCCTCCCCGGCTGTGTTGTCCTAATGGTGCCTCTCCTCATCGCCTCTGCCTCCTGCTCCTCGTCGTCTTTGTTCACTTGACGCCAGTCCTCATCCGTCCCCAATCTGCCGCCGCCATCGCGTCATCTTCACCCCTGCATCACGCCGCCGTCCAGTCGCCGTGGCCGTCGCTGGAAACCTCCAACCGCCGCCGACGTCGTCACCTAGTCGGAGCTCGACCCCTCTCACTGCTGCCGCCGATCTATCATCACTGGCCACTCTGTGGTAGCCGCCACGCCAACGCAGGTCATCGTTGCCATCCCCACCGCCTTCTAGCCACGACACCCCGTGCCAGTCACTACCCCACTGTCGACGCTGCCACCGATTCCCCTGCCTCGTCGCGCCATAGTAGGAGTTTGGTTTTGCCCCTCGGTGTCTCTATCTTGTAGACCCGGCTAACAGCCTCTCCTCTTGTGTGACAGCCATGTGGACCTGTTGATAGTTTTTCCGATGAATGACTGATGGGCCCGATGTACAGTAGTCCGAGCCATCATGGCCGTCCAACCCTTTTAATCGATCCTAGCCATTCGATCTTCGTAGAAGCCCTAATTCAAATCCCAGCCATCCGATCTATTCCAATCAAATCCGAACTGTCGGCTTCCAATAACTCAATTCGGATGCCACCTCAGCCTTAACAGCCATCTCATCGCCACGTGTCGTCAAGTCATCAGTCCACCACAGCCATTTGCCCTTCGACCCTGTGGACTTAGTCCATCCTAAACCTAGTCTATGACAGTGAGTCCTACCTCAATTTCCTATACAAAAGTAATTCCTTCAATAATCAATTTCTAAGAGAATATTCTTGAGAATATTCTTTTCCAATTCTTTTCGGATTCATTCTGAATTCAATATTCCAAAAGCCATATCTTTTCTGTTTAAAGTCCGAACCGACCCGTTCTTCTTCCTAAATTCATCTAAAATCATAATTTACTTGTCTATGTATTTTTATGTACTGTTTATTTGGAGTTTCTTAGGATTTATTATCATTTTATGTGTAGTTGCGTTCAATCGTCGTTTCGGAAGATTGCGGAGTCAGCGGAAGAGTTTGGAAGAGTATTTGAAGACTTTGCGATTGCAAGGCAAGTCACACAACAATCTCCTTGAGCATGTTGATCCCGTTTGTGAAAGCTATTTTATTTTAAAGTTATTGCATGAAATGCTTTATAATGATATTATTACAGGTAATTATTTAATAGCCAATATTCCTTGATATTTATGGCCATTTTGTTATTGCTATCTATACCTTGATACCTTGGGTGAATAATACTGACTAGCTGGATGACTATTTAATGGTCTAGCTAGATTATTTAGGATTTGCTTAGCCATGCCTAGAAACTATAGTGACATTTTATGTGGGGAAAGTTAATGAATCACTTATCAATGATTAATGGACAATGGCTACAATTTCATGACCGTGAGTCGTGGTTGATTAATTAAAATGTGACAACTAAAACTTGATTGATGGTGGGTTGTGAGTACCAGGTTGGAATGTTGCTAGCGGTACACATGACAGTTAAGGACCGGTTCGCGGACTACTCATTGCGAAGCAATACTCGTGCTAACCACAAGCTAGTATGGGTAATGGTGGGAACCAAAGTGTAGTACATTCAACCGGGGTCCACCATGGTGTGTTGTGGCTTTGTCAATAAGACCACCATGGCTGCGTCAATAAGTCCATGTCTTGGGCATTGGGCCATCTCCCAGCCGAGGTATCTGATCAATCGTACCGGAGATTGGTGATCCAGCGGGTGGCTCCCTTGTTGTGCGGATTACATGGAGGATCTTATCACAATTCCTTACCGAGATACCGTGGTGGTATCAAGGGGCACAGTGATGTGCTATGGAGTTGTGTCTTGTGGGTAAATTGGTACACCTCTGGCCAGAGTAAAACTATTCGAATAGCCATGCTCGCGGTTAATGAGTAGCCTAGCAATGTTTTCTGTGATTAGTCCCACACTGCTTAATGATAATGATAAATGATGGAACAGTGATAGCTCCTGTTTGGAGAGTTATGGTTTGGGCCTGAACTGCATTGGAGCGTTGTTCAGAGATGGATTTAATGTTGATATTAATTAAACTGTACGGTTTTCAATGGTTTTAAATGCAAATGTTTTAAATGCTGTTTATGCAAATAAGCCATACTATGCCTTTCCTTTGGTATCCTGTTGCATTACATTGCATTCCCTAGTGTGGCTTGTTGAGTACGGTGGGTGGTACTCAATCTTGCATTATTGCAATCTTTAGAGTGAAGCCTTAGCGTGGAGGAGAAGTTTGGTGTTTGGCTTATACCCCAGTTGAGCTGCTTGTGGCTTGGAGCTCAAGCTACGCTAGTTGCCATTCCGCTACTGTTTTCTTCTGTGTGAGAATTAAGTGCCTCTATTGTAAGTATTTATCGTTATTTCGTATTTGGTTATGTTTATCAAATTGTCACTTTGTGTACCTCGGCTGATTCCTGGATGAGGATTTATTGCACAAATTAGCTTTAGAAATTCTAGTGATTTTCTGGGCGTGACACCGCCCGTGGTTCAGGCCGAAGCGTTCGTAGTCGTCCTCCTGTCGGCGACAGTTGTCTTCTTCGTGTTCACGGCACTGAGCATTAATGGTATGTCAGAGGTCACGTTGTAGCCGGACTCGGAGATCCTGGTTAGGCCGGTGGTCGTACTGGTGACGCCGCCGGTTGTTGTTGTTGGTGTCGCCGAGTGATGTTTGGCGCGATTCCTCATGTGGCCGACTTGAGCCGGCCACCCAATGCCGTGCTGATGTAGATGAGCCTGCTGCCGGAGAACCCGACCTGTTGGTCGATATAATTGTGTCGCCCGACTGCTGTTGCTGCTGACGGGCAGCAGCTGTGATCATCGCCTTGATCTTGGCGATAGTTGGAGTGGCCTGGTGATCAGGACTGAGCTGGAGCATGTCTAGCAGGGTTGCAGTAGCCACGACATTCTATTGTGGCATGGCGAAGACGTCGTGGTCGCCGACTTTGGTCTAGAGAATCTATTGCTGGGCTGCTTACCCAGCCTTGCATAGCCCATCGTTGCGAGCCTCGTGATCAGCTTCCTCCTATTGTCGTAGTCGGCGCGCCTCCTCCTGCTGCTCCTCTTGTAGTCAGCGCACCTCGGGTGGTGGTGTTGAAGCCATGAAAATCTCACGGGGTAGGAGAAAACTCGCCAGACTGGAGTCCGAACCAGTGTTCGAACCGTTGTCCGACTTAGAGTCGGAGTCTGAGTAATTTATCGGAGTAAGAACGACTCCGACCTCCCTAGATCCAATCTGAAATGACTCTGAGCCGTGTCCAAACTGAACCGTGGGGGGTCGGGTCTACCGCATGAAGTGTAGATCTGCGGCGTTGCCAAGCTCATGTGGGAGATTGATGCTCTCCCCCCTTCCTAGCCCGACTCGTGCTGGCTCAAGGCCTAGCGCTAGCCGGACGCTGAAAGAGAGAGTTGTCCCGAGGCTCGGCAAAGTGAAAGATTGCCGCAGTAGATCGATGAAGGTGACTACAGCGTCTTGCGGGCCGACTAGTGCAGAGTCGGCTGGTTCCTCGGTCGGTTGGATTGGATCTGCTTCGGCCAAGGTGAGGTTGCCGATCTGGTTGGCGATGAAGTCGAGGCTGCCAAAGGTTATCGTGTCTCTAGGGGAGAACTTGTTGCCGTTGACTCTGGTTGCTGGATCCATCGAGCTTGTAGATGTGAAACTCGCCAGAGCCCCTACCTGGTGCGCCAACTGTTGATGTTTTACACCGGCAATATAACTATAGGGCTACTCGGCAAGGGGAAACTCGGTGGACTGCAAAGGAACACAAGGATATTTTATACTGGTTCAGGCCCTCGATGTGAGGTAATACCCTATGTCCAGTTGTGGTGGTATTCCTTTGAGGATGTGTGTCGATCAATGATCTTCTGCCCTCATGGGACGCCCTGCCTCCCCTTATATACTGGGGGACAGGGGTACAAGATAGGAATCCCAACCGGATACGGCCAAGGGATTTCCTTCTTAGAGATACATCTTACCCGGCTAAGATTGTATATTCCTTTTTGTACAAGGCAAAATCTATCGGGTGCTACTATATCTCTAACTACAAGACTCGGCCCATCCTCTATCCATGTGGCCCATATGCTTGTGATGAGGTACCCGGGGCCCATGGCCTCCACAAAAAGTTTCTTCCAAGTCGGCGATGAGGTCTTCCTTGACTTTGGTCTTGATCACCACGTCATCGACATATGCCTCCACGTTACACCCGAGTTGAGTGTGAAGACACCGCTGGATCGCACGTTGATACGTTGTGCCAGCGTTTTTCAACCCGAACGGCGTAGTGACATAGCAATATGCCCCAAATGGCGTGACAAAAGAAGTCTTCAGGCAATCCTCCTCTTTTAGGCTGATTTGATGTATCCTGAGTAACAGTCGAGAAAACTGAGCAATTCACATCCCACAGTTGTATGAACCACCTGATCTATCCTAGCAGACCAAATGGATCCTTGGGACACGCCTTGTTAAGTCAGTGTAGTCGACGCACATGCGCCATTTACCGTTCTTCTTCTGGACCAAGACTGGGTTTACTAGCCAATCCAGGTGGAAGACCTCTTTGATGAACCTAGCTGCAAGGAGTTTGGTAATCTCCTCCCGAATAGCATCTTTTCGGTCTGGTGCGAAGCACAGTAGTCGTTGTTCGACTGGTTTGGCTTCTGGCTTAACGTTAAGGGAATGCTTGATCACCTCCCTTGGTACACCAGGCATGTCGAAAGGTTTCTAAGCAAATATGTCCCTGTTCGCCTGGAGGAAGGTGACGAGCGCGTCTTCCTATTTGGGCGCAATCTTGGTGGGGTAGGAAGGGTCCAGGGGGACTTTCTTTGTCTTTGAATCCGCTGAAATTCTCGACTTGGCTGCTTCCTTCGCCGTAACTTGATCGCCCTCGTTTGTAGGTCTTGCAGCTAGTCGGATATTGTTTCGTCCAGCTGCTGCTTCTTGGGATTGGGCCAGCTCGCAACTATCCTTGTTGTAGGTGAAGGCTTGCTTGACATTGCTGCGCAAGGACAGTACTCCTATTGGTCCTTTCATCTTAAGTGCCATGTATGTATAATGAGGCACTACCATGAATTTGGCTAGTGTAGGCTGTCCGACTATAGCATGGTAAGTGGTCTCAAAGTCGGCAACTTCGAAGAAGATGTTTTCGGTGCAGAAATTCTCCCGTGTGCCAAAAGTGACTAGCAGAGTGATATGTCCGAGTGGAGTGGAAGAGAGGCATGGGATTACTCTGTGGAAGGAAGCTGTACTCGGTCGTAGCTCAGATCGAGGGATCTTCATCTCATCAAGCATCTTGGCAAACAAAATGTTGAGAGTGTTTCCTCCATCGATGAGAACCTTCTTCAATTTGACACTCCTGATGATCGGATCCAAGACGAGTGGATAGCGTCCTAGATGAGTTACTCGGCCGGGGTGATCCACGCGGTCAAAAGTAATTGCAGTCTCGGACCAACGCAGGTATTGAGGGGCATCTGTCAAGACCGAGTTGACTACTCGGGCTGTTAGCTTCTGTTTTCTCTTAGACTCGTATGCAGATGGCCCTCCGAAGATGTGGTTGAGCTCAGCCTAGGAATCTTGATAGTCGCCGGTTGCGCCTGAGTCTAGCTTATCCTTGTCCTTGTTGTCGCCAAACGTTGATGTTTGCTTGGAAGCAAACTTCTTGAGCATGAAACAATTTTTAGCCGCATGCTTCCCCTTTGGGTGGAAAGGGCATGGCCCATTCATAACTTTCTGGTATTTGTCCATCCTCGGGGGTCGCGGTTGGCTACGCTCAACAGCCGCCACAACATTGTCTGAGTTGTGTTTGCGATTGCTGGACTTAGTCAGGCCGCATCGTCAGTGTCCTTCCGCTCCTTCTTGTCATTCAGGGCCTCAGCAACAGCATCAGCCGAGTCGGCATATTTGTTTGCCATGTCGAATAGAACTTTGACAGAACTCAAAGGCTTTCGAGTGAATCTACGATGATGACCTTGTCCTTGATCTTAGGTATCAAATTCCTCTTCTCGGAAAACCGCTTGATGAAGTCGCGTAGGGACTCGTTCTTCCTCTGGTGGCATTGATATAAATTTTACTCAAAAGTCGGTCTCTCGTACGTTCATTGGAAATTTACGACGAAATGCTCACGAAGTTCTCCCCAGGACCCAATTGATCACCTAGGAAGCCCTATAAGCCATGTCCTTGCCAAATCAGCCAAGGTGATTGGGAGGTAGTTAGCCATGGCCTTGTGATTGCCTCCGGCCGCACGGATTGCCAAACTGTAGACTATGAGCTAGGACTCTGGGTTGGTCTTCCCATTGTACTTCTCAATTCCAGTTGGCTTGAAGCTAGATGGCTAGTCAACTTGTTGTAGTTCGTGGGTGAATACCGATACTCCTTCATCTAGGTTAAGGCTCCGACTCTGACTACGGTGATGAAATCACTCATGGTGGAGGCTGAAGTGCTCATGCTCGTCTTCCAGTTGGCGGTGCTCGTCCTCCTCATGTTCTCAGCGTCGAGCATTAATGTTGTGGCAAAGATCCCGGCGTAGTCAACCTCGGGCATCTTGGTTGTCACGGTGGTCGTCATGATGATACCACTGTCGATCGTTGTTATGATTGCCGAGTGACATATGACGAGACTCCGAGTGATGCAGACCAGATCCAGCTACTCGGTGCCATGCCGAGGCAGATGAAACCGCCGTGTCTAAAGCTGTCTTGTTTGATGGTATGTGAGTGTCTCCAGACTGTTGTCGCTGCTGACATGCCGCAGCGGTGATCATAGCCTTGATCCTTTCAATAGTCGGGGTGGCCTGGTGGTTGGGCCTGAATTGCAAGGTGTCCAGTAATGTGGCAGTGGCCACAATGTTCTGTTGTGGGGTCACGAAGATGTTATGGTCGCCAACTCGGGTTTAGAGGATCTCCTGCTGAGCAGTCCGCCCAGCCTTGTGCAAATTGTCGTTGCGAGCATCGCGCTTAGCTTGCAAGCGTCGTGCATCTTCCTCCTATTTTTCTCGCAGTTGGCGAGCCTCCTCCTCTTGCTGATCGCGTAGTCGGCATGCATCTTGAGTAGGAGTTGAGCCCTTGGACGCCATGAAAACTTCTCGTGGTGGAGAAAAGCTTGCCAAGCTGCTGTCCGACTGTGAGTCGGAGTCAGAGTAGTTTAGGGGGGTAATTACAACTCCAACCTCCCTAGATCTGATCTCAAGCGGCTCTGGCTCGTATCCGAGTCGAACTTTAGGGGATTGGACCTGCTACATCAGAGTGAGATTGAAATTGTTTGTGGCATTGCTGAGTCCAAATGGGAGATTGACGATCTCTTCCTCCCTTAGCCCAAGCTCAGCCGGCTCAAGGCCGAGTCCGTGTCGAACACTGAAAGAAAGAGTTGTCCCTAGGCTCACACATCTTGGGGATTGCAACAGTATGCCATCGAAGATTGCTGCAGCGTTGAGTATGCCGACTGGCACGAAGTTGGTTTGGTTTCTAGCCAACCGGATCGAATCCAAGTCGATTAGATTGAGATTGCTGAACTTGTCAATGACAAAATCGAGGCTCCCGAAGCTAATTGTCCGCCCGGGGAAGAACTTGACACCGTTGACTCTGGTGGTTGGATCCATTAGGCTTGTCGAAGATGATCTCATCGAAAGCCCCTACCTGGCACGCCAACTGTCGATGTTTTGTATCGGCAATAATTATATGGGGCTATTCGTGAGACATAAACTTGATGGATTGCAAAGGAATACGAAACAATTTATCCTGGTTTAGGCACTCAATGTGAGGTAGTACTCTACTTCCAGCTGTGGTGTATTGTCTTTGAGGTTTCTTTGGTGAGATTCTGTGTCTTGTGTCTTCTTGGCCTGAGGGGCTCCTTATCCCTCCTTATATACTGGAGAGGTAAGGTTACATGATAGGAATCCCTGTCAGACTCCGAACAAGGGATTTCCTTTTAAGAATACAACGTACCCGACTAGGACTATACTCCTTTCCTTATCATACAAGGTAATATGTACCGAGTCCTGTTTTATCCCTAAATAAAGGATTGGGCCCATCCTCTATCCGAGTGGCCACAAAGCTTCCCATGAGGTACCTAGGGCCCATGGCCTCCACAATTATAGAAAATCTATTATTAGTTAACTTATTTAATTTCCCAAAAAATTGGGCTATGACACTGGCCGACTAGATTGTTGTGATGTCCCTTGCTTCCTCCAATTGATCAAGCTCAACCAGTCGTTCTTCATTTGATTTGGCTTCAGAGTGGGCCCAGACTCACGGACAGCCAAACTCCAACTCGGTTGGTAACACGGGCTCAGCACTATAGACTAGGAAGAAAGGTAATTGCCCAGTTGCTTGACTGACCGTGGTCCGAAGTGACCAGAGAACAGATGGGAGTTCTTGTACCCATCGCCTTGCATAAGGACCATGTCGTTTGCACGCTCGACCTGCCCATTGCTCTATGAGTGAGCCAAATGAGCATAACAGATCTCTATGCCAAATTCATTGCAGAAATCTTAGAAGATGCCACCGGTGAACTGAGTGCCATTGTCCATTATTATGCGGTTGGGGACTCCGAATCATTATACAATACTCATGATGAAGTCTTTTGCCCTAGCCACAGTGATGGTAGCAACGGGTTTTTCCTCAATTCACTTTGTGAACTTGTCCACCGCAACAAACAGATGTATGAACCATCCTGGCACCTTTTTGAACGGCCCGAGCATGTCAAGCCCCTAGACTGCAAAGGGCCAAGATATTGGGATTATCTACAACTCTTAAGCTGGTAGATATGTTTGCTGAGCGAAAAATTGGCATCCCTCGCATGTCCAAACTATGTCTTTGGTGTCAGTAACCATAGTCGGCCAGAAGAAACCTTATTTGTAAGCCTTTCCGACTAACGTCCTCGATGCAGCATGCTGGCTACAGGAGCCCGAGTGGATTGACTGCAATATCTGCTTGCCCTACTTAGGTGTGAGGCAGCACATGAGGACTCCAGATGCACTTCGACGATATAGGTCTTTCCTGGCTATGATAAAGCTTTTTCTCCGACGCTTGACTTGCTCGGCTTCGTTACGATCTTCCGGGAGCTCGTCTTCTAGTAGGAATTGGATGATTGGAGTCCGCCAGTCTTGAGAGATGGTTAACACATCCATTGGTTCTGGTGTAGGCTCAGCCCCTGACTGGTCGGGATCAGGCTTTCTCTAGACTGATGGCTCCAATAACTGCTTGACAAAAACTCCAGTCGACACCTCTTCATGCTTGGATCCCATGTTGGCTAACTCGTCTACAGCTTCATTGTATTGGTGCAAAACATGTGTGATTTCTAATTCGTCAAACTTGTTCTCCAATTTCTGCACTTCTTGACAGTATGTCGCCATGTTGTCGTCTAGGCACGTCCAATCTTTCATGACTTGGTTCACCACTAGTTGGGAATCCCCGCGAACCACCAATCATCAGATACCGAGCAATATGGTAATACAGAGCCCATGGATGAGTGCTTTGTACTCGGCGATGTTGTGGGATGCTGGAAAGTGCATTTGAGGGACATATTTGAATTTTTCTTCGTTGGGTGACGCAAAACATTGCCAGCTCCTGCTCCATCGATCTGTAGAGAACTGTCAAAACACATTATCCAGTACTCAAGCTTGTCCGTAGGTGCGGCTGACTGAACTTCTATCCACTCGGCTAGGAAGTTAGCAAGTGCTTGAGATTTGATTGCTATCCGTGGTTGGAAGACAATGTCAAACACCATCAACTCGAGTGCCCCTTTAGCGATTTTGCCGGTGACTTCACAGTTGTGTAGAACATCTCTGAGTGGAAACGACGTGACAATTGTGACTTGGTGCGATTGAAAGTAGTGCACCAGTTTCTAGACAGTGATAAGTAGTCCATATAGCAACTTTTGGACTTGGGGATATCGAATCTTGGATTCGCCTAAGACCTCGCTAACGTGTAAACCGGTCGTTGTACTTTTTGGATATGTCTTGGCTCTTCGTGATCAACAACCAGACCTGTACTGACCACCTGAGTAGTTTGCAGAAGGTATAACATGAGCGATTCTTAGGGCATTGGTGATGCTAACACGGGTGGCGATGTGAGAAACTTCTTGAAGTCTTCGAAGGCTTGTTGGGCTTCCGGCGTCCATTGGAAATTGTCAACTTTTTTCAGAAGCTTGAAAATGGGCATGCCCCATTCACCTAGTCGGGAAACAAATTGGCTAAGTTCGCCATGCAGCCGATCAGCTCTTGTACGTCCTTTTGGCTAGTTGGGGGAGCAATGTTCTTAATTGCATTGATCTTCTTTGGGTTTGCCTCTATGGCATGATGTCAAATGATGAGACCGAGCAGTTTTCCTGAAAGTACTCCAAAGACGCACTTTTCCTGGTTTAGGTTTGTCTTGAATCCTCGAAGGCTTTGAAAAGTTTCTTCAAAGTCGGCGAGGAGGTCACCTTTGAACTTGGTCTTGATTACCACATCATCGACATATACCTCCACGTTGCGCCCGAGTTGAGTGTGAAGACACCACTGGATGGCACGTTGATACATTGCGTCAATGTTTTTCAACCCAAGCGGCATAGTGATATAGCAGTATGCACCAAACGGCATGATAAAAGAAGTCTTTAGGTAGTCCTCCTCCTTTAGGCTTATTTGATGGTATCCCGAGTAGCAGTCGAGAAAACTGAGTAGTTTGTATCCCACAATTGAATCAAGCACCTGATCTATCCTGGTAGACCAAATGGATCTTTAGGATACGCCTTGTTTAAGTCGGTGTAGTCGACGCACATGCGCCATTTACCGTTCTTTTTCTGGACTAAGACTAGGTTTGCTAGCCAATCCAGTTGATAGTCCTCCTTGATGAACCCGGCTACCAGGAGCTTAGTTATTTCCTTGCGGATAACATCTTTGTGGTCTTGTGCGAAGCACCGTAGTCGCTGTGTGACTGGTTTGACATCTGGCTTGAAGTTGAGGGAATACTCGATCAACTCCCTTGGTACACCAGGCATGTCAGAAGGTTTCCAAGCAAATATATCCCTATTCACATGGAGGAAGGTGACGAGCTCGTCTTCCTATTTGGGGTCGAGTCAAGTCCCGACAAGCGCCGTCTTGGTGGAGTCGGAAGGGTCTAGGGGGGTCATTTTGGTTTCTGACTCCGCTGAAATTCTCGACTTGGCCACCTTTTTTGCTAGGACTTCCTCGTCCTTCAGACAGATGTTGTTCTGTCTGACTACAGCTTCGTGTGATTGGGCTAGCTCACAGCTCTCCTTATCGCAGGTGAAGGCTTGCTTGATGTCGCTGCGTAGGGAGAGTACTCCTGCTGGTCCAGGCATCTTGAGCATCATGTAGGTATAGTGGGGTACTGCCATAAATTTGGCGAGTGCCAGTCGTTCGAGTATGGCATAGTAGGCTATCTCGAATTCCGTGACCTCAAAGTAGATGTTTTCTATATGAAAGTTTTCCCGCGTGTCAAAGGTGAACGGTAGAGTGATCTAGCCGAGTGCCATTGAAGAGAGGCCGGGGATTATGTAATGCCTAGAAATTCACGACCAGAATTTCTGAACATTCCTGTGTATTAAATCCCTGTTCAGGAAAGTTAGGGTACACAATACCAAGTTGCTATACAGAGTGCGTCTTACAAACAGAATAAAATTGTCTTATATAAATGCAACGAAAAAAGATAAAGAAAGCCTATAAACAACTGGCCATGTGGAGGCTTCCATTCCACAAGCAGCTTGACGGCAAATCTAGCCTAGTCCTCCTAACGATCCTCGCTGGAAAGGTACTCCATCACTAAGAGGGGGAAAGGGAGCAAGACTGAGCACCACCAACAGTACTCAACATGTCACACATGCAATTATGCACAATGCACGGGAGACAAAGACAGGCTCATCGTTCATTTGTGTAAAAGCAGTTGCAAACAGTAGTAGTTCGCAAATAGGTAAAAAGTTGTTTAATTTAGCAGTATTAATCCACCACTGATCAATGCTACACCACGTTGACTAGGCCCAACCGTTCATCCTATCCCCATAGCATGTTTTAAGTCAAATTATTATGGTGAGACTAATCATGGTGAGTCTTGACCAAACACCCATAACCACGGGCATGGCTATTCGAATAGATTTTAACTCTGGCCAAAGGTGTACAACTGTACCTACAAGACACAGCCCCACACACATTCCCGTGTGCCGGTGTGTCACCACGACAACTCGCGAGAGGCTGTGATAGGACCATTCACGCAACTCCTCCCTAACCATCAACACCACGCTGAGGTTGCACCCGCCGACAGGGTACACTGTATCAGCCAGGCTACCCCCCTTGCGCCACAATGGATCTAGAAGCCGATCAACCAGACCCTGAGCCGACCCAACTCCATCACGCCTGTGGAGGCCATGGGCCCTGGGTACCTCATCACAAGCATATGGGCCACTCGGATAGAGGATGGGCCAAGACTTGTAATTAGAGATATAGTAGCACCCGATAGACTTGCCTTATACAAAAAAGGAATATATAGTCCTAGTCGGGTAAGATGTATCTCTAAGAATGAAATCCCTTGGACGTATCCGGTTGGGACTCCTACCTTGTACCCCTGTCCCCCGGTATATAAGGGGAGGCAGGGCGCCCCCTGAGGGCAGAAGATTATTGATTGACACAAATCCTCAAAGGAATGCCACCACAACTAGACGTAGGGTATTACCTCACATCGAGGGCCTGAACCAGTATAAAATCTCCCTGTGTTCCTTTGCAATCCACCAAGTTTCCATCCGCCGAGTAGCCCCATATTCATATTGTCGGTGTAAAACATCGACAGTTGGCGCGCCAGGTAGGGGCTTCGGCGAGATCTACACCAACAATCTCTATGGATCCTACTTCTGAAGTCGACGGCGACAAATTCTCCCCTGGAGACACAATAACCTTCAGAAGCCTCGACTTCATCGCTGACTAGATCAGCAATCTCACCTTGGCCGACGCAGATCCAATCCAACCGGCTGAGGAACCAGCCGACTCCGTGCCAGTCGGCTCACGAGACGTTGCGCCAACTATTATCAATCTAATGCAGCAGTCTTCTATTTCGCCGAGCTTTGGGACAAGTCTCTCCTTCGGCATCCGACTTGCACTAGGCCTTGAGCCAGCCCGGGTTGGGCCAGTAAGGGGAGAGATCGTCAATCTCCCGCACAGATTTGGCAGCACTATAGATCTACACCTTACGCGTTAGACCCGATCCCCCACGGTTTAGTTTGGACACGGCTCAGAGCCGCTTCAGATTGGATCTAGGGAGGTCGGAGTCATTCTCACTCCGATTAACTACTCGGATTCTGACTCCAAGTCGTACAACAGTTCGGACGCTAGTTCAGATACTAGTCTGGCGAGTCTCCTTATCCCCCGCGAGATCTTCATGGCTTCAACCCCTCCACCAAAGGTGCGCAGACTACAAGAGGAGCAACAAGAGGAGGCACGCCGACTACGGCAACAGGAGGAGGCCGATCGCAAGGCTCACAACGATGGGCTACGCAAGGCTGGGCGAACCGCTCAGAAATAGATCCTCTAGACAAAAGTCGGTGACCACGATGTCTTCGTCACGCCACAACAGAACATTGTGGCCGCCGCAACCCTATTGGACACGCTCCAGCTCGGGCCTGATCACCAGGCCACCCCGACTATCACCAAGATCAATGCGATGATCACAGTAGCTGCCTGTCAGCAGCAACAGTAGTCGGGCGACACAATTATACCAACCAACCGGTCGGGTTCTCCGGTAGCAATCTCGTCTACATCAGCACGACGTCGGGCGGCTGGCTCAAGTTGGCCACACGAGGAGTCGTGCCAAATGTCACTCGGCGACACCAACAACAATAATCGACGGCGTCACCAGTACGATCGACGGCCCAACCAAGACCTCCGAGTTCGTCTACAACGCAACCTTCGATACGACATCAACGCCCAGCGCCAACAACGCAAAGAGGACGAGCGCCGCCGACTAGAGGATGAGAACGAGTGTTTTGGCCTTCACCACGAGCGGTTTAACCGCCGTGGTCAGAGCCGGAGCCCTCACGAAGATGAAGGCATCCTAGCTTTCACCCACGATCTATAGGACGTCGACTGGCCGTCGGGCTTCAAGCCTATGGGGATAGAGAAATACGATGGTAAAACCAACCCCGAGTCCTGGCTCACTATATACACCCTGGCAATACAAGCTACCGGGGGTGACCACAAAGCCATGGCTAACTACCTCCTAGTCGCACTAGCCAACTCGGCGAGGACATGGCTAATAGGGCTCCCGAGGTGGTTGATCGGTTCCTGGGGAGAACTCAGGGAGCGGTTCATCGTTAACTTTCAGGGAACCTACGAGAGGCCGTCTTCTAAGCACGATCTATATCAACTACACCAGAAGAAGAATGAGTCTCTACAGGAATTTATCAAGAGGTTCTCCGAGAAGCGCAACTAGATCCCAATGATTAGAGATGAGGCTGTCATCGCCGCCTTCCGCAAGGGAGTAAAGGACGCCCCGATCATCACAAAGTTCACTAGAAAGCCACCATCCTCCGTCCGGGCTCTCTTCAACATGGCGAACAAATACGCCGCCTCGACTGAAGCGGTCGCAGAGGCCCTCGATGGGAAGAAGGAGTCCCAACAGACAAACCAAAAGGCGAAAGCCAACAACGAGCCATCACAAAACAAGACCGGCAGCCGCAAGTGAAAGTCGGACAACGAGGTGGCCAACATGGAGTGAACTCGGTCGCAGCCCCAACGCAACAATGACTACCAGAAAGTCATGAATGGGCCTTGCCCCTTCCACCCCAAAGGCAAGCATGTGGCCAAAGACTGCTTCATGCTCAAGAACTTTGTTTCTGAGCAGGCTTCATCATATGGCGCCAACAAGGACAAAGACAAGCTAGATCAGGGCCCGGCTGATGATTTTCAAGATCCCCAAGCCGAGCTCAACCATATTTTCGGAGGGCTGTCTGCCTATGAGTCCAAGCGGAAGCAGAAGCTTACAGCGCACAACGTCAACTCCATCTCTACAGCAGACGCGCCCCAATACTTGCGCTGGTCAGAGACGTCCATCATATTCACCCGTGCAGATCACCCAGATCGGGTTTCACACCTAGGACGCTACCCACTCGTCCTGGACCCAGTCATGAAGAACATCAAGTTGAAGAAGGTTCTCATAGATGGAGGCAGCGCGCTCAATATCCTCTTCGCCAAGACCCTGGATGAGATGAAGATTACTTGTTCAGATCTGCGGCCGAGTATGACGCCCTTCCACGGGATAATTCCCGGCCTGTCTTCAACACCACTCGGGCAGATTACCTTGCCAGTAACCTTCGGCACGCGGGATAACTTCCGCATAGAAAACATCTGCTTCGAGGTCGCCGACTTTGAGACTGCGTACCACGTGGTACTCGGACGACCGGTGCTCGCCAAGTAAATGGCGATACCGCACTATACATACATGGTGCTTAAGATGCCTGGGCCAGCAGGAGTCCTCTCCCTCCACAGCGATGTCAAGCAAGCCTTCACCTGCGACAAGGAGAGCTGCGAGTTGGCTCAATCCCAAGAGGTGGTAGTCAGACGCAACAGCATTTGGCAAGCCATCACAACTGAAGTCGAGGAAGATCAAGTTCCAGCGAAAAAAGCAGCGAAGTCGGGAATTTCAGCGGACTCTGACACGAAGAAGATCCCCCTGGACCCTTCCAACCCCTCCAAGACTGCTCTAGTCAGGACCGGACTCGAACTCAAATAGGAAAAACGCGCTCGTCACCTTCCTCCAAGCTAACAAGGACATCTTCGTGTGGAAACCATCCGACATGCCGGGCGTACCAAGGGAGGTGATCGAGCACGCCCTCAATGTGAAGACAGACGCCAAGCCAGTCAAACAATGGCTGCGGCGCTTCGCTCAGGACCGGAAAGATGCTATTCGAGAGGAGATAACCAAGCTCCTCGCAGCCGGGTTCATCAAAGATGTCTATCACCCGGATTGGCTGGCAAACCCAGTCCTAGTCCGGAAGAAAAATGGTAAATGGCACATGTGCGTCGATTACACCGATCTCAACAAGGCGTGCCCTAAAGATCCATTTGGTCTACCAAGAATAGATCAGGTGGTGGATTCAACTGCAGGGTGCGACCTTCTCAGTTTTCTCGACTGCTACTCGGGATACCACTAAATCAGCCTGAAGGAGGAGGGCTGCCTCAAGATGTCTTTTATCACGCCGTTTGGAGCGTACTGCTACATCACTATGCTATTCGGTTTGAAAAACATTGGAGCAACGTATCAACGGGCAATTCAGCGGTGTCTACACACTCAGATCGGGTGCAACGTGGAGGCCTACGTCGACGATGTAGTGATCAAGACCAAGTCCAAAGTAGTCCTCATCGCCGACCTGGAAGAAACCTTCCAAAATCTTCGAAGATTCAAGATGAAGTTGAACCCGGAAAAGTGTGCCTTCGGTGTGCCATCCGGCAATTTACTCAGCTTCATCTCTCGCATCGTAGCATCGACACCAACCCGGAGAAAGTCAATGCAATCATGAACATGGCACCCCTGACTAACCAGAAGGACGTCCAGAAGCTGACAGGCTGCATGGCAGCACTCAGCTGGTTTATTTCCCAACTGGGTGAACGGGGCATGCCCTTTTTCAAGCTACTGAAGAAAGCAGACAATTTCCAATGGACTCCCGAAGCCTAGCAAGCCTTCGAAGACTTCAAGAAATTTCTCACATCACCACCCGTGTTGGCGTCACCCATGCCCCAAGAACCGCTAATGCTATATCTGGCGGCAACTACTCAAGTAGTTAGCACGGTGCTGGTGGTCGAGCGATCCGAACAAGGTCACATCCAGAAAGCCCAATGGCTAGTCTACTTTGTCAGTGAGGTGCTTGCCGACTTGAAGACAAGATATCCATAGGTCCAGAAGCTGCTCTATGGCCTACTCATCATTGTCCAAAAGCTGGTGCACTATTTCCAAGCACATCAAGTCACGGTGGTCACATCGTATCCACTTGGGGACGTCCTGCATAACTGCAAGGCCACTGGCCAAATCGCTAAATGGGCGCTCGAGTGATGGCATTCGACATCACCTTCCAGCCGCAGACACCAATCAAATCACAAGCTCTAGCCGACTTCGTGGCCGAGTAGACAGAAGTTCAAATGCCTACATCAACAGTGAAGCTAGAGTACTGGACAATGTACTTCGACGGTTCTCTACGGATCGGTGGCACCGGGGCTGGCGTCGTACTGACATCCCCCACTGGCAAAAAACTCAAGTACGTTCTACAAATCCACTTCCCGGCTTCCCACAACATCGCCGAGTACGAGGCACTTATCTACAGGCTCCGCATCGCTATATCACTCGGCATTCGTCGACTGGTTGTGCATGGAGACTCCCAACTCGTGGTAAACCAAGTCATGAAAGACTGGAGATGTCTCAACGACACCATGGCTGCATACTGTCAGGAGGTCCGCAAGATGGAGAACATGTTCGACGGGCAGGAGATAACACTTGTCCTACGACAATACAATGATGCTGCAGATGAGCTGGCAAACATGTAATCCAAGCGAGAAGCGGTCCCGACAGGGACCTTTGTCAAGCAACTCATGAAGCCATCAGTCAAGAAGAAACCAGTGACAAAGCAGTCGGGAAGCGAATCTACCCCGGCAACAGATGAGGTGCTACACATATGTCAAGATTGGCGGACTCCTGTTCTCAAATTCCTCCTGAATGATGAACTCCCAAAAGATCGCAGTCAAGCCGAACGTATCAAACGTCGAAGCAAGAGTTTCTTAGTCATTGGAGAAGACCTGTACCGAAGGAGCGCATCCGGTGTCCTCATGCGTTGCGTCACCACCGAGGAGGGCAAGCAGATCCTGCCGTCGATCCACTCGGGCATATGTGGCAACCATGCTGCATCCAGGACGTTAGTCGGAAAGGCTTACCGGCAGGGATTTTTCTGGCCCACAATAGTAACAGACGCCAAGGACATTGTCCGCAAGTGCGAGGGTTGCCAGTTATACGCAAGACAAACAAATCTCCCAGCCCAAGAACTCCAAACTATCCCTATTTCTTGGCCATTCGCAGTATGGGGGCTCGACATGGTCGGGTCTTTCAAGAAAGCGCCAGGAGGGTCACACATCTATTCGTCGCAGTTGACAAGTTCACCAAGTGGATTGAGGCAAAACCCGTTGCAACTATAACAGCGACACGACCAAAGGACTTCATCACGAGTATACTATACCGATTTGGGGTTCCTAACCGCAAAATCACCGACAACGGTACTCAGTTCACGAGCGGCATATTCCAAGACTTCTACGAAGATTTCGGCATCAAGATCTGCTATGCATCCGTGGCACACCCGCGGAGCAACGGCCAGGTTGAACGAGCCAACAGTATGGTCTTACAAGGCATCAAGGCCAGGATATTCGACCGACTACAACCATACGCGGGCCGGTGGGTACAAGAACTCCCATTTGTTCTCTGGTCTCTCAGAACCACGGTTAGTCGGGCAACAGGGCAATCCCCTTTCTTCCTGGTCTACGGTGCGAGGCTATGCTACCGACAGAGATACAGTTCAACTCTCCGTGAGTCCGGGCTTACTCAGAAGACGTCTCAAATAATACCCGACTGGTCGAGCTAGATCAGTTGGAAGAAGCAAGGGACACCGCAACAATCCAGTTAGCAAGGTATCTTCAGGGCCTGCGTCGCTACCACAACCGCAATGTCCGTGGCCGCGCCTTTTTGGTTGGGGATCTCGTCTTGAGGAAAATACAAACCACCAAAGACAGGCACAAATTATCCCCAATCTGGGAAGGGCCGTTTATTATAGCCGAGGTCACGCGGCCAGGCGCCTACTGACTGAAGACCGAAGACGACATTCTCATCAACAACTCATGGAACATAGAACAACAACGTCCTTTCTATACCTGAGTTTTATAATTTTTCATGTGTACAGTTTCTCTGACTCACTACGCCGCTTGTATCAACCGAGTAGTGAGTCGGGGGCTGCATGTATATATGTATTCTGTCAATAATATACGAGCTTATCCTACTCTAGTTATGAAGCTTTACTACGATTGTCGCGTTTGCCCAAGTACAACTTCTTACATAACGATTTTATTAAGTTCTGACAGACTAACTCGGCGTAGACTACATGGTCAAGTAAAGCTAATAACGACTGAGTGATAAACTTGGCGGCAGTGCACATATATTTACACATGTTTATTACAAAAGTTTATACATACCGACTACATGATACGCCACCCCTACAGACCCAGGTCTCGGGTAATTATCTCAGCAGTCGGCTTCGCCCGGGCAATCAGCTCCAACGCCTCTTCGGGCGTCGTCTCCTTGGCAAACCCCTCCCCGATGGCTTCAATGTCTGCCCTCGAGTAGATGGATTTCATCATCGCCAGGGTCTAGGCCATGTCGGCAATGACATGCTCATCCGAGTACTTCTTCAAGGCACTCGGTGCATCCTCAAGACGCGCCTCTATTTGGGGGATCCTGCTGTAACTGGTTCCCATAGGGCTGGGATCTATCAGGTCAAGGAGCCCTTTCACGGACCCGACGAGGGCTTCCCGTGAATCCCTGATGACTCTTATCTCCTCTGTGTAGAACCGATACTAGGCCTGGACGTTGGCTCTCATGTCTGTCCAAGTCCACCGGCAAGTAAACTTGTCAGGCTCGGTTGCAGATGGAATGACTAATGGATTGGTTAAGATCACGGTCAGGTTGGGGACTTACTTTCGTAGTTGGCCTCCCACTTGGCTACGATTTTCTCCAATTCAGCTTTTTCATCGTCGAGCTTGACGGTGGCCTCTTTTAAGTCGGCCTTTTCCCGTTCGAGCTCGGCGTTGGCTTTTGTTAGGTCGGCCTTGGCCTTCTCAAGCCCGGCTCTGGCTTCTTCGGCCTTCTTCAGCTGGGCTTCCCCCACTATTAGGGTCTTTAACTCGGCTTCGAGGGCTGCACGACAGATTAGTCAAGAACTCGACTGTGCGGCCAAGACACAACTAGGCAGTCAGGAACAACACGGCTGGAGAAATACATCAAGAGTTCGGTCGGGAAGATGCATTCGGGGGACTTACCTCTAATCTTCGTGGCTTGGGCCCAATTTTCATCCCTGAGCTAGGTGGCGGCATCGTTCAGCCAGGCTTCCCTCCCCGCGTGGCGCTCCTCCATCTCAGCCTTCAACGCCCGGAGCTGCTCTAATTCTGCGAGGTGGGGGGCCATTTCGACCAGGATCTCGGTCATGGCCTCATTGCGGTCGACAAGTTTCTGCTCAGGGAAAGAACAAATCAAGAGTGGAGTTAGACGTCAAAACAAAAAGACCACCACGACTCTACCACAAGAACTATACCCCAACTCCCTGGGACCCGGTGATCACGGTACGAAGCAAGCTCTCGTGTTCCCTCCTCGCCGCGGCCTCATCAAGCCTGAAACTCTTCGTGGTTCCATCGGGCGCCGTCCAGGTGAACGTCTGAGGGAGCATACGCGGAGGAGCTTCAATCTGAGGAAGGTTCGGGATCTCTGGTAACGACGACGACGACAACGACCATGATGGTGATGGGGTCCCGGCCCCCACATCGGCGTCCCCTACAGCCTCAGGGGTCGACTCGAGGGCTTCGACGATGGCCTCAGCAGCGGGCGTCGACTCAGGGGCTGGGACAGCAACCTCTATAACTGCTCCTTTGTCGGGCGGCATCAGCGGCCCCGCAGTCGGGACCACCTTAGTCTCTGTGACTAGAGTGGCCACCGGCTCAGCGGGTGTGCTCGCGGGCGCCGACTCGGCTGGGGCGGGCTCTTCAAGGGAAGCGGTCGGGGCGGTCTCCTTGAGATCAATATCGACCCGTCTCCTGCATGGCAAAACAGACATCAAAATACTACTGCAACGGACATGGATCTCAGAAGATCTGGAGCAGCATACCTCTTGGAGAACTTCAGTTTCCTGCCAGGCGAGCCGGGTCCTGGCGGAGCGCTACCTCCGGTTATCGGCCCGGCTGGCAAATCAGTTGGCGGAGGCATGGCAGCCGGAGGTGGCCCCGTTGGAGGCGTATCTGACTCGGGCACCCGTGTGCTTGGCGGATCCCACTCGGATCGTGCACTCGGCGGTGCTTTTACCGGGCTCGGCGATGTCGAGCTCAGCTATACAAGTCCTAACCTGGGACTTGATCGCCTGGGCGCCGCGGCAATGGTGTCCTTTATCTTCAGGCTTCCTGCCACGGCATGTGGCGTCATGGCCCCCTCACCCCGATACAAAACAAGGTTTTTCCCGGCTCTCTTGGAGTCGGGTTGGGCAACAGGGGGGCTCCTCGGCCTCTTCATCGACTTGACCGCTGACAACGGGCAGGAGTCTTCATCGAACTCCTCGCACCACTATAGAAGAATCAACAAAATACATCACACAATGCCGGGCAATCATACAGACAAGCCCACGGGCATTCATCACAGAAGAAAGACGAAGATTACCTTGGTACGGGGCCGAATGAAGCTATAGGCCGCGACTTGGCAATTATCATCTTCGGTCGCGATCACCCCTTCAGAGAAGTAACCGAATAGAGTCTTGATCACCGTGCGCTTGTTGGCCGATTCATTGCTTACTTGGTCAAGATCATTTTTGCCCTTAAAAGCCCAACCAAACGAGCCCCTCAACTTCAGCAGCTGGATGCGTCGAGTCAGGAAACGACGGGCCACCCAAGGTCCAGTCAGGCTAGCTTTCTTAAGGTCATCTAATTTCCCCAACAATTGGTGCACTTGGCACATCTCTTCAAAGGTTGGATCCACCGAAAAATTTGGTAAAACTACCGGTGGCAAGCTGGTGAATGGACGCAAGGAGGGAGCCAGATCTGCGCAATAGAACCACTCCTTATGCCAGCCTTTCAAGGAAGATTTCAAAGGGAGATCAAGATATGTTTTCTTCCCATCACTCCTCAGCTAGAGACCAGCCCTCCAATCACACTAATATTATTCTTGGAGGGCTGGGGTTTGATATGGAACAGATGCCTGAAGAAATTAAAATGGGGTTCCACACCCAAAAAGCACTCGCAGAGAGTAACAAATATGGAGATCTGAAGAATCAAGTTGGGATTCAAATTCACCAACTCTAGCTTTTAGAAGTCAAGGATGCAACGGAAGAAATTGGAAGAGGGAAGGCACAAACCCCGATCGAAAAAAGAGGCAAAAACTACTGTTTCGCCAGATTGGGGATTTGGGGCAGACTCACCCTTAGCCGGCCTCCAGCGGATCACCTCTTGGCTGGGCAACTTCAGTTGACTCTCCAGCAGCTTCAGTTTCACCGAGCCGCAATCCGAGGTCGGCCAAGCATTCTCCGACGCGCCTGCAAGATCCGAAGCTTTCGGCATGATTGGGAGCGGAAAGACTTAGGGGAAAAGCAAATCAGGGGCTTGGAATAGACGAAGAGGAGTGGAATCGCCTGAGTTCGAGTGGGGAACAGCAGCAGCTAACCCTAGCCGAGCGGGAGACGAAAAGTTGGGCGCGAAGGTGGAATTCAAAGCGATTGGCTGATTTGGGGAAGATGAAGGAATCTTTTTCTCTCTCCCCGCCTTTTATAGAGCCGATGTCGACTAAATGGACTTGGGCCTACATAGTCAGCACTGGGCCACCAAGATATGAGTTCCTACATTAGCATGCTCCATGTGGGCCGTCCATAGGCTGAGTTGAAATTATAGCGCTGGTGTTACTAACAGGAGCCGATGAGGTAAACAGATATGCTTCATGAGAACCTTATTACTAAACATATATGTTTGGGTATCTGTTCTATCCACCAGGTCTCAAGGATATATCCTTACGTGGATCACAAGCTGGTCTTCATTAAAATTGAGGATGCAGGTATCTTTCTCGAGTATACCTAAACACGCTGTGGATTTATTTTCATAAAGTGGTACTCGGCCTACATGCGTGGTCATCAGTTGCCATGAGCAACATTATTCCAGCCGATATGACGCTGAAGAGTCTAACTTTCGAGTAGTGCACTACTCGGGAGAGACTATAAATCTTTTATTCCCGCTGACATGATGTGGAGGAGTCTAACTTCTGGGTGGGACGCCACTCAGGAAAGACTACCAATTCCCTTTCCAGCTGACATGAAGCTGAAGAGTCCCATATACGACTAGCATCCTACTCGGCAAGACTATAAACACACTTTTCGATAGACATGAAGTCGAAGAGTCCCACATACGAGTAGTTCCCTACTCAGTAATACTATAAAACTTATTCCGGTTGACATGATACCGAAGAATCTCATATACCAGTAGAAATTTACTCAGGAAAGATTATCAGGTTAAAAATCTTTGACTTTATGTTTAATTGTCTTCACAATTAAGCACAAAGTCGGGGGCTACACCTAATAGGTGCGTCTATTCAGCGCACACTATTCATACATCTACATGAAGCCCTTCATAGCCTCGTAGCCAGCTGACATGAAGCAGGACTCGGGAAGAAGACCTACTCGGACAAAGAGTACTCGGGAGCATCGCACTCGGGCAATCTTCACCGTAGAGGATGAGCACTCTGTTAGGTTATGCGGATGCTACGCTAGCCAGAAAACAAAATTTTCGACCCCATAAACCAGGAACTACTGCTAGTTATAGATCACGGGATTACCACTAGACGCGCAGGTGCAGCGGAATCGACTCGATGTAGTCGTACGCGTCGCAGCAGTGCCGTGCAGTTGCAAGGTCGTCCGTCCGTCCGTCCCTCTCATGCAGTTCGTCCTTGTGCTCCAGATGCAGCACCTCCGAGGTATCCACACGTACGGGGAGGAAGCGTCACGCCTCCGGACTGCTAGGTCCGTGAGGTGCAACAGGGCACGGGCGTGGGAGCGGCGGCGGCTGCCAAATGGCGTGGATTCACCTAGCCCCGTCGCCCACCCCTTGTATTTATAGGCGTCCTAATGAACTCCCGAGTTGGAGGCCCATTAGTGACCCTAAACCTTGTCTAATTCGGGTCCAACCCAAATTAGGTTTCCAGCCCCTTAAGCGTGCGACCCTATGGGTTCACGTACGCATAGACATGGCCCGAGTACTCCTACTCGACCAATAGTTGACAGCGGCCTCTAGCAAGGCGTGTCAACTCCTACGCATACGCAAAGATCATATCAGACGAACCACCACAAACCACATACTTGTTATTCCCTTGCCTTACGATATTTGGATCAACTCTTAGGTTAACACTTAACCCAAGCACGGCCATGCATTTTTTGATCTAATCATTAGAGTGATCCAGTGATATCTCTCTCACATAGAGAGGAGCAAATTCCTTCTTGATTGTTTATGTCTGACAGCATGTTTCCCGACAAACCCGAAAACCACCTTTATAACTACCCTATTACGGAGTAGCGTTTGATAGTCCCTGAGTAGGTCGTTTCACATCTTGAATACATACAACAATCTCAGGTCTAAGGACATAACGTACATGATGTGAATAGAGATAATTACAATTTCTCATGTTAGGTCAGTCCAGCTCCATGTCACACATGTGCCCACATTATTAGTTTGACATCTCCATGTCTATGACTTGTGAAACATAGTCATCAACTAATACATGTGCTGATCTAATATTCATGTGTGTCCTCACACAAACTCCGATCAGGGACAACTTTAGAATAACCATACAAGTAAAAGAGTTTCACAAACAATTCACATAATTGCCAATCGATACAAGTTGTCTTTAATGGATATTCAATGAACTCATAATATATCATGGATACAATCACAATATCATCATCTCTATGATTACCTCTAGGGCATATTCCCAACACACTCGGCATCAGCTGTGACTCAACTATGAAGGTCTCAGGGGCTACTGTGGAGGCCATGGGCCCCGGGTACCTCATCACCAGTATATGGGCCACTCGGATAGAGTATGGGCCGAATCATGTAATTAGAGATAAGATAGCACCCGGCACGCCTTACCTTGAACGATAAGGAATAGCAGTCTTAGTCGGATAGGTTTCTATCTCTAAGAGGGAAATCCCTTGGCCGTATCCAGTTGGGATCCTTATCATGTACCCCTGTCCCCCAGTATATAAGGGGAGGCAGGGTGCCCCTCAAGGGGCGACGAGATCATTGATCGACAAACATCTCAGAGGAATTACACCACAACTGGACGTAGTGTATTACCTCACCTCGAGGGCCTGAACCAGTATAAACTCTCTTTGTGTTCCTTTGCAATCCATCGAGTTTACCCTTGCCGAGTAGCCCTATAGTTCTATTGCCGGTGTAAAACATCGACAACCGGCTGCAATCCGAGGTCGGCCACGCCTCGTCCGATGCCTCAACGAAATCTGAAGCCCTCGGCATCGTTGGGGGACAAGAAGATTTAGGGGAAATGTGGTCGGGGGCTTGGAATGGACAAAGGAAAGTAGAATCGCTTGAGCTTCAATAGGGAGGGGGAAGCAATGGCGAATCCTAGCGGAGCGGGAGGCGACATTTCGGCGCGGAGCTGGGAAGACGAAACGATTGGTCACTTGGGGAAGATGAGGAATCTTTTCTCTCTCCCCCAGCCTTTATAGAGCTTGTGCCGACTCATGGGCTTGGGCTTACACAGTCGGTACTGGGCCACCAAGATATGAGTTTCTACAGTAGCACACTCAATATGGGTCGTTCGCTGGCTGCGTTAAAATCGCGGTACAGGTGCTACCAACAGGAATCGATGAGGTAAACAGAAATGCTTCATGAAGGCCTAATTGCTAAGCACATGTGCTTGGGTATCTGTTTTATCCACCAGGTATTGAAGATATATCCTTATAAGGATCACAAGCTGGTCTTCATCAACATTGGGGATGCAGGTACCTCTCAAGTACACCTGACCACGCAATGGATTTATTTTCATAAAGTGGTACTCGGCCTACATGCTTGGCCCACAGTTGCCGTGAGCAACATAATTCCAGCTGACATGATGCTGAGGAGTCTGACTTCCGAGTGGGACGCCACTCGGGAAAGGCTATAAACCCCCTTTTCCAGCTGACATGAAGCTGAAGAGTCCCATATACGAGTGGCATGCTACTCGGCAAGACTATAAATTATATTCCGGTTGACATGTACCAAAGAGTCTCATATACCAGTAGTATACTACTCGGGAAAGACTACAAGGTTAAAGATCTTTGACTTTATGTTTAATTGTTTTCACAATTGAGCACAAAGTCGGAGGCTACACCTAATAGGTGCGCCTATTTGGCGCACACTATTCATACATCTACATGAAGCCCTTCATAGCCTCGCTGCCAACTGACATGAAGCAGGACTCAAGAAGAAGAAGCACTCGGACAAAGAGTACTCGGGAGCAATGCACTCGGACAATCTTCACCATAGAGGATGAGCACTCGGCATCAGCTGTGACTCAACTATGAAGGTCTTAGGGGCTACTATGGAGGCCATGGGCCCCGGGTACCTCATCACAAGCATATGGGCCACTCGAATAGAGGATGGGCCGAGACTTGTAATTAGAGATATAGTAGCAACTAGTAGACTTTGTCTTATACAAAAAAGGAATATATAGTCCTAGTTGGGTAAGATGTATCTCTAAGAAGGAAATCCCTTGGCTGTATCCGGCTGGGACTCCTACCTTGTACCCCTGTCCCTTGGTATATAAGGGGAAGCAGGGCGCCCCCTGAGGGCAGAAGATCATTGATGGACACAAATCCTCAAAGGAATACCACCACAACTGGACGTAGGGTATTACCTCACATCGAGGGACTGAACCAGTATAAAATCTCCCTGTGTTCCTTTGCAATCCACCAAGTTTCCATCCGCCGAGTAGCCCCATATTCATATTGCCGGTGTAAAACATCGACAACGCCCATTGTGGGTGCCATGGGCCCCGGGTACCTCATGACAAGCATATGGGCCACTCGGATAGAGGATGGGTCTGGCCTTGTAACTAGAGATATAGTAATCCCTAGCAGACTTTGCCTCATACGATAAGGAAAACACAGTCCTAGTTGGGTGCGTTATATCTCTAAGAGGAGATCCCTTGGCTGTAATCCGGTTGGGACTCCTACCTTGTAACGCTGTCCCCTAGTATATAAGGGGAGGTAGGGCGCCCCTTGAGGGCAGGTTGAGTCAGTTCATCAGAATCTCCACCATAATTCCTCAAAGGAATACACCCCAAACTGGACATAGGGTATTACCTCACATCGAGCGCCTGAACCAGTATAAAATCTCCCTGTGTTCCTTTGCAATCCACCGAGTAGCCCCATATTCATATTGTCGGTGTAAAATATTGACAGTTAGCATGCCAGGTAGGGGCTTCAGCAAGATCTACATCTACAAGCTCGATGGATCTAGCAACCGGAGTCGACGGCGGCAAATTCTCCCCCGAAGATACAATCTCATTCGGAAGCCTCGACTTCGTCGCTAACATGTTCGGCAATCTCACCTTGGCCGACGCAAACCTTATCCAACCGGCCGAGGAATCACCCGACTCCGTGCCAGTCGGTCCACACGATGCTGCAACAACCATCATCGACTTGCTGCGGCAATCTTCCACTTGCCCGGGTCTTGGGACAACTCTTCCTTTCAGTGTTCGACTCGGACTCGGTCTTGAGCCAGCCGAGATCGGGCTAAGGAAGGAGGAGATCGTCAATCTCCCGTTCGGACTCGGCAACGCCGCGGATATCTTCAAACAACATCCAACGCGGCAAACCCGATCCTTTGGAGTTCGACTCGGATATAGCCCAGAGCTGCTCGAGATCAGATCTAGGGAGGTCAGAGTTATAATCACCCCCATCAATTATTCCGACTTCGACTCTCAGTCAGATTTTGACTCTCAGTCGGACTCCGACTCTAAGTCGGACAGCAGCCCGGCAAGCTTCTCTCCGCCACGAGAAATCTTCATGGCATCCGAAGGCTCTACTCCTACTCAGGAATTGCGCTGACTACACGAGCAACAAGAAGAGGAGGCCTGCCGATTGCGAGAACAACAGGAGGAAGAAGCAAGATGCCTGCACGCCCGCAACGATGATCTACATAGGGCTGGGTGAACCGCCCAGCAAAAATCCTCCAAACCCGAGTCAGTGGCCACGACATCTTCGTTACTCCTCAACAGAACATCGTGGGCGCTATAACTCTATTGGATACACTCCAGTTCAGGCCTGATCACCAGGCCACTCCGACGATCGCAAGGATAAAAGCCATGCTCACCGCTGCTGCATATCAACAGCATCAATAGTCGGGCAAAACACTCATGTCGACTAACAAGTCGGCTTCCCCAATGGCAATCTCATCCGCCTCATTGCGACACCGAGCGGCTGGCTCTAGTCAGCTGCACACGGAGTCACACCAGACGTCACTCGGCAACCCCAACAACAAACGGCGGCGTCGACATCCTGTCGATGTTTTACACCGGCAATAGAACTATAGGCTACTCGGCGAGGGGAAACTCGGTGGATTGCAAAGGAACACAAAGAGAGTTTATGCTGGTTCAGGCCCTCCAGATGAGGTAATACCCTACATCCAGTTGTGGTGTAATTCCTCTAAGATGTTTGTCGATCAATGATCTCATCGACCCTTGAGAGGCACCCTGCCTCCCCTTATATACTAGGGCACAAGGGTACATGATAAGGATCCCAGCCGGATACGGCCAAGGGATTTCCTTCTTAGAGATAGAAACATATCCGACTAAGACTGCTATTCCTTATTGTTCAAGGTAAGGCCTGCCGGGTGCTATCTTATCTCTAATTACATGATTCGGCCCATACTCTATCCGAGTGGCCCATATACTGATGATCAGGTACCCGGGGCCCATGGCCTCCACAGTAGCCCCTGAGACCTTCATAGTTGAGTCACAGCTGATGCCGAGTGCTCATCCTCCACGGTGAAGACTGCCCGAGTGCGAAGCTCCCATGTACTCTTTGTCCGAGTAGGTCTTCTTCCTGAGTCCTGCTTCATGTCAGGTGGCAGCGAGGCTATGAAGGGCTTCATGTAGATGTATGAATAGTGTGCGCTGAATAGGCACACCTATTAGGTGTAGCCCCCGAATTTGTGCTTAATTGTGAAGACAATTAAACATAAAGTCAAAGATCTTTAACCTGATAATCTTTCCCAAGTAGATTTCTACTGGTATATGAGATTCTTCGGTATCATGTCAATCGGAATAAACTTTATAGTCTTGCCGAGTAGGGAACTACTTGTATGTACGACTTTTCGACTTCATGTCAGTCGGAACGTGTGTTTATAGTCTTGCCAAGTAGGATGCTACTCGTATATGGGACTCATCAGATTCATGTCAGCGGGAAAGGGAATTTATAATCTTTCCCAAGTGGTGTCCCACCCAGAAGTTAGACTCCTCTGCATCATGTCAATGGGAATGAGAGATTTATAGTCTCTCCCGAGTAGTGCACTACTCGAAAGTTAGACTCTTCAGTGTCATATCGGCTGGAATAATGTTGCTCATGGCAACTGACGGCCACGCATGTAGGCCAAGTACCACTTTGTGAAAATAATTCCACAGCGTGATTACATGTACTCGAGAAAGATACCTGCATCCTCAATTTTAATGAAGACTAGCTTGTGATCCATGTAAGGATATATCCTGGAGACCTAGTGGATAGAACAGATACCCAAACATATATGTTTAGCTATAAGGCTCTCATGAAGCATATCTGTTTACCTCATTGGCTCCTGTTGGTAGCACCAGCGCTATAATTTCAACTCAGCCTGCAGGCGGCCCACATGGAGCATGCTACTGTAGGAACTCATATCTTGGTGGCCCAGTGCTGACTGTGTAGGCCCAAGCCCATTTAGTCGACATCGGCTCTTAAAAGGCGGGGAGAGAGAAAAAGATTCCTTCATCTTCCCCAAATCAGCCAATCGCTTCGACTTCCACCTTTGCGCCCAACTTTTCATCTCCCGCTCGGCTGGGGGTTAGCTGTTGCTGTTCCCCACCCGAACTCGGGCGATTCCACTCCTCTTCATCTGTTCCAAGCCCCTGATTCGCTTTTCCCCCAAGTCTTTCCACTCCCAATCATGCTGAAAGCTTCGGATCTTGCAGGCGCGCTGGAGAATGCTTGGCCGACCTCGGATTGAGGCTCGGTGAAACTGAAGCTGCTGGAGAGTCAACTGAAGTTACCCAGCCAAGAGGTGATCCGCTGGCGGCCGGCTAAGGGTGAGTCGGTCCCAAATCCCCAATCTGGCGAAACAGTAGTTTTTGGCTCTTTTTTCGATTGGGGTTTGTGCCTTCCCTCTTCCGATTTCTTCCGCCGCATCCTTGACTTCTATAAGCTAGAGTTGGTGAATTTGAATCCCAACTCGATTTTTCAGATCTCCATATTTGTTACTCTCTGCGAGTGCTTTTTGGGTGTGGAACCCCATTTTAATTTCTTCAGGCATCTTTTCCATATCAAACCCCAGCCCTCCAAGAATAATATTAGTGTGATTGGGGCTGGTCTCCAGCTGAGAAGTGATGGGAAGAAAACATATCTTGATCTCCCCTTGAAATCTTCCTTGAAAGGCTGGCACAAGGAGTGGTTCTATTGCGCAGATCTGGCTCCCTCCTTGCGTCCATTCACCGGCTCGCCACCGGTAGTTTTAGTAAATTGGTCAGCAGATTCAACCTTTGAGGAGATGGGCCAAGTGCACCAATTGTTGGGGAAATTAGATGACCTCAAGAAAAGCTGGCCTGACTGAACCTTGGGTTGCTCGTCGCTTCCTGACTCGGCGCATCCAGCCGCTGAAGCTGAGGAGCGCATTTGGCTGGGCTTTTAAGGGCAAAAATGATCCTGACCGAGTGAGCAACGAGTCGGCTAACAAGCGCACAGTGACCGAGACCCTGTTCGGTTACTTCTCCGAAGGGTTGATCGCGACCGAAGATGATAATCGCCGGGTCGCGGTCTATAGCTTCATTTGGCCCCGTACCAAGGTAATCTTTAACCTTCTTCTGTGACGAACGCCTATGGGCCTATATGTATGATTGCCCGGCATTGTGTGATGTATTTGTGGTTTCTTCTATAGTGTGTGAGGAGTTTGATGAGGACTCGCGCCCGTTGTCAGCTGTCAGATCAAAGAAGAGGCCGAGGAGCCCCTCTGCTACCCAACCCGACTCTAGGAGAGCGGGGAAGAAGCCTATTCTCTATTGGGGCGAGGGGGCCATGACACCGCGCACCGTGGCAGGAAGCCTGAAGATAAAGGACACCGTCGCCGCGGCACCCAGGCGATCAAGTCCCAGGTTGGGACTTGTACGGCCGAGCTCGACATTCTTGAGCCCGACAAAAGCACTGCCGAGTGCACGACCCGAGCGGGATCCGCCAAGCACACAGGTGCCCGAGTCGGCTACACCTCCAACGGGGCCACCTCCAGCTGCCACGTCTCCGCTGACTGATTCGCCAGCTGGGCCGACAACCGGAGGTAGCGCTCCACCAGGACCTGGATCGCCTAGCAGGAAGCTAAAGTTCTCCAAGTGGTATGCTGCTTCGAATCTTCTAGGATTCTTGTCTATTGCAGTAGTGCGTTGATGTGTGTTTCGGCATGCAGGAAGCGTGCCGATATTGATCTCAAGGAGACTGCACCGACTGCTCCCCTTGAAGAGCCCGCCCCAGCCAAGCCAGCGCTGGCGAACACACCCGCTGAGCCAGTGGTACCCCCAGTCACGGAGACTGAGGCAGTCCAGACCATGGGGCCGCTGGTGCCGCCCGACCAAGGGGCAGTTGCTGAGGTTGCTGCCCCAGCCCTTGAGCTGACGCCAGCTGCCGAGGCTGTTGTCGGAGCCCGCGAGTCGACCCCTGAGGCCACAGAGAACGCCGATGTGGGGGCCGGGACCCCGTCTCCATCATGGTCGTCGTTGTCATCGTCGCTGCCGCCGGAGGTCCTGAACCTTCCTCGGATTGAAGCTCCTCCGCGTAGGCTCCCTCAGACGTTCACCTAGACGGCGCTCGATGGAACCGTGAAGACTTTCAGGCTTGATGAGGCCGCGGTGAGAAGGGAACGCGAAAGCTTTCTTCACGCCGCCATCACCAGGTCCTAGGGAGTCGGGGTATAATTCTTGTGGCAGAGTCGTGGTGGTCTTCTTGTTTTGACGTCTGACTCCACTCTTGGTTTGTTCTTTCCTTGAGCAGAAACTTGTTGATCACAATGAGGAGATGACCGAGATCTTGGTCGAAATGGCCCCCCACCTCATGGAATTAGAGCAGCTCCGGACGCTGAAGGCCACGATGGAGGAGCACCACGCGGGGAGGGAAGCCTGGCTGAAGGACGCCGTCACCCAGCTCAGGGATGAAAATTGGCCCCAAGCCGCGAAAGATCAGAGGTAAGTCCCCCAAATGCGTCTTCCTGACTGAACTCTTGATGTATTTCTCTAGCTGCGTTGTTCCCGACTGCCCAATTGCGTCTTGGCCGCAAGGTTGAGTCCATGACTAATCTGTCGTGCAGCCCTCAAAGCCGAGTTGAAGACCCAAACAGAGGGGGAAGCCCAGCTAAAGGAGGCCGAAGAAGCCAAGGCCAGGCTCGAGAAGGTCAAGGCTGACCTGACAGAGGCCAACGCCAAGCTCGAACGGGAAAAGGCCGAGTTAAAAGAGGCCACCGTCAAGCTTGGCGAAGAAAAAGCCGAACTGGAGAAAACCGTAGCCAAGTGGGAGGCCAACTAACAAAGTAAGTCCCCAACCTGACCGTGATCTTAACCAATCCATTAGTCATTCCATCTGCAACCGAGCCTGACAAGTTTACTTGCCGGTGGACCTGGACAGACATGAGAGCCAATGTCCAAGCCCAGTATCGGTTCTACACAGAGGAGATAAGAGTCATCAGGGAGTCACGGGAAGCCCTTGTCGGGTCCGTGAAAGAGCTCCTTGACCTGATAGATCCTAGCCCTGTGGGAACCAACTGCAGCAGGATCCCCCAAATAGAGGTGCGTCTTGAGGATGCACCGAGTGACTTGAAGAAGTACTCGGATGAGCATGTCATTGCCGGCGTGGCTGAGACCCTGGCGATGACCAAATCCATCTACCCGAGGGCAGACATTGAAGCCATCGGGGAGGGGTTTGCCGAGGCGACGACGCCTGAAGAGGCATTGGAGCTGATTGCCCGGGCGAAGCCGACTGCTGAGATAATTACCTGAGACCTGGGTCTGTAGGGGCAGCGTATCGTGTAGTCGGTATGTATAAACTTTTGTGGAAAACTTGTGTAAATATATGTGCACTGCCGCCAAGTTTATCACTCAGTCGTCATTAGCTTTACTTGACCATGTAGTCTACGCCGAGTTAGTCTGTCAGAACTTGATAAAATCGTTCAATGCAAGAAGTTGTACTTAGGCAAACGCGACAGTCATAGTAAACTTCATAACTAGAGTGGGATAAGCTCGTATGTTATTGACAGAACACATATATACATGCAGCCCCCGACTCACTACTCGGTTGATACAAGCGGCGTAGTGATTCAGAGAAACTATACACATGGAAAATTGTAAAACTCAGGTATAGAAAGGACGTAGCTGTTCTATGTTCCATGAGTTGCTGATAAGAACGCTGTCTTTGGCCTTCAGTCGGTAGGCGCCTGGCCACGTGACCTCGGCTATAATGAATGGCCCTTCCCAGATTGGTGATAATTTGTGCCTGTCTTTGGTGGTTTGTATTTTCCTCAAGACGAGATCCCCGACCAAAAGGCACGGCCACGGACATTGCGGTTGTGGTAGTGACACAGGCCTTGAAGATACCTTGCCAACTAGATTGTTGTGGTGTCCCTTGCTTCTTCCAACTGATCTAGCTTGACCAGTCGGGTATGATTTGAGACGTTTGAACTGTAACTCTGTCGGTAGCATAGCCTCGGCACCGTAGACCAAGAAGAAAGGGGATTGCCCAGTTGCCTGACTAACCGTGGTTCTGAGAGACCAAAGAACAGATGGGAGTTCTTGTACCCACCGGCCCGTGTATGCTTGTAGTCGGTCAAATATCCTGGCCTTGATGCCTTGTAAGACCATACCGTTGGCTCGTTCGACCTGGCCGTTGCTCCGTGGGTGTGCCATGGATGCATAGCAGATCTTGATGCCGAAATCTTCGCAAAAGTCTTGGAATACGCCGCCCGTGAACTGAGTACCGTTGTTGGTGATTATGCGGTCAGGAACCCCAAATCGGTATAGTATACTCGTGAAGAAGTCCTTTGCTCGTGCCACTGTTATAGTTGCAATGGGTTTGGCCTCAATCCACTTGGTGAACTTGTCAACTGTGACGAATAGATGTGTGAACCCTCCTAGCGCTTTCTTGAAAGGCCCGAGCATATCGAGCCCCCATACTGCAAATAGCCAAGAAATAGGGATAGTTTGGAGTTCTTGGGCTGGGAGATTTGTTTGTCTTGCGTAGAATTGGCAACCCTCGCACTTGTGAATAATGTCCTTGGCATCTGTTACTACTGTGGGCCAGAAAAATCCCTGCCAGTAAGCCTTTCCGACTAACGTCCTAGATGCAGCATGGTTGCCACATATGCCAGAGTGGATCGACTGCAGGATCTGCTTGCCCTCCTCGGTGGTGACGCAACGCATGAGGACACTGGATGCGCTCCTTCGGTATAGGTCTTCTCTGACTAGTAGGAAGCTTGTGCTTCGACGCTTGATCTGCTTGGCTTGACTACAATCTTCTGGGCGTTCGTCGTCCAAGAGAAATTTGATAACAGGAGTCCGCCAGTCTTGACATATGTGCAGCACCTCGTCTGTAGCCGGGGTAGGTTCGCCTCCCGACTGCTCCGGCGCCAGTTTCTTCTTGACTGATGGCTCCATGAGTTGCTCGACAAAGATCCCTGTCGGGACCACTTCTCGCTTGGATCCCATGTTTGCCAACTCATCTGCAGCATCATTGTATTGTCGTAGGACATGTGTTATCTCCAGCCCATCAAACTTGTTTTCCAGCTTTTGGACCTCCTGACAGTATGCCACCATGGTATCGTCGAGACATGTCCAGTCTTTCATGACTTGGTTCACCACGAGTTGAGAGTCTCCTCGCACAACCAGTCAGCGGATGCCGAGTGATATAGCGATGTGGAGCCTGTGGATAAGTGCCTCGTACTCGGCGACGTTGTGGGAAGCCGGGAAGTGGATTTGTAAGACGTACTTTAGTTTTTCACCGGTGGGGGACGTCAATATGACTCTAGCCCCGGCGCCGCTGATCCGTAGAGAACCGTCAAAGTACATTGTCCAGTACTCTAGCTTTGCTGTTGATGTAGGCAGTTGAACTTCTGTCCACTCGGCCACGAAGTCAGCTAGAGCTTGTGATTTAATTGCTGTCCGTGGCTGAAAGGTGATATCAAATGCCATCAACTCGAGTGCCCATTTAGCGATTCGGCCGGTGGCCTCACGATTGTGAAGGACATCCCCAAGTGCAAACGTTGTGACCACCGTGACTTGATGTGCTTGGAAATAATGCACCAGCTTCCGGACTGTGATAAGTAGGCCATATAGCAGCTTCTGGACCTGCGGATATCTCGTCTTCGAGTCGGCAAGCACCTCGCTAACAAAGTAAACTGGCCGTTGTATTTTCTAGATGTGACCATTTTCGGATCGCTCGACCACCAGCACCGTGCTGACTACCTGAGTGGTTGCCGCCAAATATTGCATTAGTGGTTCTTGGGGCATAGGTGACGCCAACACGGGAGGTGATGTGAGAAATTGTTTGAAGTCTTCGAAGGCTTGTTGGGCATCCGGAGTCCATTGGAAATTGTCCGCCTTTTTTAGTAGCTTGAAGAAGGGCATACCCCGTTCGCCCAATCGGGAAATAAATCGACTGAGTGCCACCATGCAGCCTGTCAGTTTCTGGATGTCCTTCTGGTTAGTCGGGGGAGCCATGTTCATTATGGCGTTGACTTTCTCTAGGTTAGCCTCGATGCCACGATGCGAGACGATGAAGCCGAGTAACTTGCTGGATGGCACTCCGAAGGCACATTTTTTCGGGTTCAACTTCATTTTGAATCGTCGAAAATTATGGAAGGTTTCTTCCAGCTCAGCGATGAGGTCTTCTTTGGACTTGGTCTTGATCACCACGTCGTCGACGTAGGCTTCCACGTTGCGCCCGATCTGAGTTTGCAGACATTGCCGAATTGCCCGTTGATAGGTTGCTCCAGCATTCTTCAAACCGAACGGCATTGTGATATAGCAGTACGCTCCAAACGGCGTGATGAAAGATGTCTTTAAGCAGTCTTCCTCTCTCAGGCTGATTTGATGGTATCCCGAGTAGCAAACGAGAAAGCTGAGTAGGTCGCACCCGGCCGTGGAATCTACCACCTGATCTATCCTGGGAAGACTGAATGGTTCCTTGGGGCACGCCTTGTTGAGATCGGTGTAGTCGATGCACATGCGCCATTTACCGTTTTTCTTCCGGACCAGCACTGGGTTTGCAAGCCGATCTGGGTGACAGACCTCCTTGATGAACCCGGCTGCGCGGAGCTTGGTGATCTCCTCCCGGATAGCATCCTTGTGGTCTTGAGCGAAGCACCATAGCCGTTGCTTGACTGACTTGGCGTCTGTCTTCACGTTTAGGGCGTGCTCGATCACCTCCCTTGGTACGCCCGGCATGTCAGACGGTTTCCATGCGAAGATGTCTTTATTGGCTTGTAGGAAGGTGACGAGCGCGTCTTCCTATTTGGGGTCAAGTCCAGTCCCGACTAGGGCAGTCTTGGAGGGGTCGGAAGGGTCCAGGGGGATCTTCTTCGTGTCAGAGTCCGCTGAAATTCCCGACTTAACCGCCTTTTTTGCCGGAACTTGATCTTGCTCGACTTCAGTTGTGACGGCTTGCCGAATGCTATCGCGCCCGATTGCCGCCTCTTGTGATTGAGCTAGTTCGCAGCTCTCCTTGTCACAGTTGAAGGCTTGCTTGATGTCGTTGCAGAGGGAGAGGACTCATGCTGGCCCAGCCATCTTGAGCACCATATATGTGTAGTGCGTTATCGCCATGAATTTGGCGAGTGTCGGTCATTCGAGTATCACATGGTATGCGGTCTCGAAGTCGGCAACCTCGAAGTAGACATTTTTTGTGCGGAAGTTATCCCGCATGCCGAAGGTTATTGGCAATGTGATCTGCCCGAGTGGAGTTGATGACAGGCCAGGAATTATCCCGTGGAAGGGCGTAGTGCTCGGCCGTAGTTCTGAACGAGGGGTCTTCATCTCGTCCAAAGTCTGGGCGAATACGATGTTGAGCGCTACCTCCATCGATCAAGGTTTTCTTCAGCCTGATGTTTCTGACGACCGGGTCCAGGACGAGTGGATAACGTCCCGAGTGAAAGACCCGATCTGGGTGATCTGCGCGATTGAAGGTAATGGCCATCTCTGACCAGCGCAGGTACTGGGGGGTGTCCGTCGTAGAGACCGTGTTGATGTCGCGTGCTGATAGCTTCTGTTTGCTCTTGGACTCGTACGCGGACGGCCCTCCGAAAATATGGTTGAGTTCGGCCTGAGGATCTTTGATGAGGACATCAACACCATCGATACGTCCTCACCTACATCTACACCTACACAAGGTCCTATGACTCGCGCCCGTGCACATCAATTAAATCATCAAGTAAGTTCACTCTTAAGTTCATGTTCGGTTTCTTTAGACCATGGAAACCCGTGTACTCTTGTGTTGCTTAGAAACCAAGGAGAACAAGGAGAATACCATCCAGGCGAGGGAGTCGCGCCGGTTGGATTCGGACTGCAGGACAGCACCAACTTCTAACGGCCGCCATGACTTCATACGGACTCCGTTTTGGACGTTCAAGTACTTCATGGAAAGCTTATAAAGTCTACTTTCCAATGGATCTGGGCTCACGTCCATATCTTATCAGAATCGTCCAGAAATGTTGAAATACTATTGAGACCTTTTCTGTCTACGGTGTTGCGCCACCTTATTTTGGCCCGTGGGCTGTGTATCAAGTTGAGCCCATTAGTGGTGCATCCTAGGGTTGGAGAACGACCCCAACACCCTCGAGGTCGTCCTTCCATCTATTTATATGTCTCTAGAGCTGCCATGAATAGTCAGGTTTTGATAGATTGAAGTTTTAGCCACTGCTACTTCGCTTGAAGCGCGCGTGTCGACTAGATCGCCCGTCTTCTTGTTATTGGAACCCCACCTCTTATATTTTCAGATTGAAACTTCATATTTGATTTAGCAATTCAGTGCTTGTTCAACTTGCTCTTGTTTGTTCTACGATTGCTTGCAAGACGAGAGCCCTCGTGGCTGGTTGATCGCGCTCCACAAGATCATGTTCACCTTCTGGAATCGGTGTATCGGTCGCTAAGGCGCAACATCGTGGATAGTTGTAGTCAGGCCGTGAACGTCGGTTTCTCCCACCAATCGTGATTACCTTCTCCATCAAAAGATCGGGACCGAACCTCGCATCAATCTTGGAAATCATCGGCCGAACCCTAACCTGGCTTGTCTTTGTCCTTGTCAGCGCCAGATGATGAAGCCTGTTGTGGGTGCCATGGGCCTCGGGTACCTCATGACAAGCATATGGGCCACTCGGATAGAGGATGGGCCTAGCCTTGTAATTAGGGATATAGCCACACTCGGCAGACTTTGCCTTGTACGATAAGGAAAGCACAGTCCTAGTTGGGTGCGTTATATCTCTAAGAGGAGATCCCTTGGCCGTAATCCGGTTAGGACTCCTACCTTGTAACCCTGTCCCCCAGTATATAAGGGGAGGCAGGGCGCCCCCTGAGGACAGGTTGAGTTGGTTCACTAGAATCACCACCGCAAATCCTCAAAGGAATAACACCACAACTGGACGTAGGGTATTACCTCACATTGAGGGCCTGAACCAGTATAAAATCTCACTGTGTTCCTTTGCAATCCACCGAGTTTCCATCCGCCGAGTAGCCCCATATATTTATTGCCGGTGTAAAACATTGACAGTTGGCGTGCCAGGTAGAGGCTTCGGCGCGATCTACATCTACAAGCTCGATGGATCCAGCAACCGGAGTCGACGGTGGCAAACTCTCCCCCGGAGATACAATTGCATTCGGAAGCCTCGACTTCGTCGCCGACCAGATCGGCAATCTCACCTTGGCCAACTCGGACTCGATCCAATCTGCCAGGGAACCGACCGACTGCGCGCCAGTCGGTCCACACGACGCTGCAGCAACCCTCATCGACTTGCTGCGGCAATCTTCATCTTATCCGAGTCTCGGGACAACTCTTTTTGTCGGTGTTTGACTCGGACTCGGCCTTGTGCCGGCCAAGATCGAGCTAAGAAGGGAAGAGATGGTCAATCTGTCGTACAGACTCGGCAACGCCACAGATATCTTCAGACAACATCCGATGCGGCAATCCCGATCCTCTAGAGTTTGACTCGGATACGGCCCAGAGCCACTCGAGATCGGATCTAGGGAGATCGGAGTTATAATCACCCCCACAACTATTCTGACTACGACTCTCAGTCAGACTAGACTCTCAGTCGGATTCCGACTCTAAATCGGGCAGCAGTTCGGCAAGCTTCTCCCCGCCACGAGAAATCTTCATGGCATCCAAAGGCTGTACTCCTACTCAGGAATCACACCGACTACGCGAGCAGCAAGAGGAGGAAACACGCCGACTACGAGAGAAACAAGAGGAAGAAGCAAGACACCGGCACGACTCTCTACGCAGGGCCGGGCGGACCGTACAACAACAAATCCTCCAAACCCGAGTCTGCGACCACGACGTCTTCATTACTCCTCAATAGAACATCGTGGCCACTGCGACTCTACTGGATACACTCCAGTTCAGGCCTGATCACCAGGCCACCCCGACGATCGCAAGGATAAAAGCCATGCTTACCGCTGCTGCATGTCAGCAGCACCAACAGTCAGGTGATACCCTCATACCGACCAACCAGTTGACATCCCCAACGGCAGTCTCATCTACCTCAAAGCGACGCCGAGCGGCTGGCTCCAGTCAGCCACATACGGAGGCACGCCAGGCGTCACTCGGCAACCCCAACGGCAACCGGTGATGTCAAAGCAACCGTCGGGACGATCAGGACCTCCGAGACCGACTACGACACGACCTTTGGCAAGACATCATCGCTCGGCGCCGTGAACGAGAAGAAGATGAGCAACACCAACTGGAAGACAAGAACAAGCGTTTCGGCCTCCACCACGAGCGGTTTTGCCGCCGTATTCGGAGTCAGAGCCCTCATGAAGATGAAGGCATACCGGCCTTCACCCAGGAGCTACAATAGGTCGACTGGCCGTCGGGTTTCAAGCCTACAGGCATCGACAAATACGACGGCAAGACCAATCCCGAGTCCTGGCTCACGGTCTACACTCTGGCGATCCGAGCAGTTGGAGGAAATCACAAAGTCATGGCTAACTACCTCCCAGTCGCTTTAGCCGACTCAGTGAGGACATGGCTAACAGGACTTCCCAAACAATCAATCGGCTCCTAGGGAGAACTCCGGGAACGCCTCATCGCCAACTTCCAGGGAACATACGAGAGGCCATCTTCCGAGTACGACCTGTATCAGTTACATCAAAGGAAGAACGAGTCTCTTCGTGACTTCATCAAGAGGTTCTCTAAGAAGAAGAATTCTATCCCAATGATCAAGGATGAGGTCGTCATCGCCGCCTTTCGAAAAGGAGTCAAAAACACCTTGTTCATCGACAAATACATGCGGAAGCCTCCTAACTCTGTCAAGGCTTTATTCGACATGGTGAACAAGTGCGCCGACTCGGCTGACGTTGTGGCTGAGGCCCTCGATGACAAGAAGGCACCCTGACAAAAGAAGCAGGAGGACACCAAGGACGCGGTCCGGACTAAAGTCGGGAGTCGCAAACACAAGTCAGATGGTTTCATTGTGGCAATCGGTCACAACCGTCTTCGACTCTCAACAACTGAAGATTATCAGGACAACAAGTGACAAGCTCGGGGGCTCAAAAGCCCAAACACAAGGATGGCCTCCCCACTCCCAAATACCGAACAGCTAAGTCGCTCTCTGATAAATAGTTCTTCATTTGGCCTTGCCATTTCTGCAGCTGCTTACACCTAATAGGTGCACAAGCTGTACTTTTTCTGTGTTTTTCTCTTAAATGATTACAAAAGTACTTGAGTAGCATAAATTCCGATCCATGAAACTTTGCTCCATTAAAGACGAACTCAAGTCACCCAAAACGCGTGTCTGGAAAAGTGCCATGAGCCAACTCCCGACGCTAGGGGGCTATGACTAGTCGGGCAAAGTGTTTAAACGTAAGGGGTCAACTACTCGGGGAAAATAATATCAATAAGAGGAAGAACTCATATTTACACATATTGTAAAATACATTTTATTCGGGTGATTGTTTCCATCATTAGATGCTACTTATCCGATATGTTTATAGTGCAGGGCCAGCTCCGGATACGCGTGACAGGAACTCAGGGCTGCGAGCCTATCTCCTACGCTCGGGGGCTGGACAAGTCTGCCAAGAATCACTCGGATTGCTCCATGAGAGCTACTGACCGAGTACTTGCGCCAGTCGAGACATCATCTTCCCTGGTTACGCTCCAAGTGAGCTTACAACCGACCTCCGGCACTAGTTGGGGGTCATATACTACTTGACTGGGTGAGGTACGCCCCATGGGGGTCACCAGCCGAATCCTACGCTAATGCTAGGATCGGGTACCTTATTTGGTCACAACTCTGTTTGGTTCGGTACGCCCCGTGAGGGTCGCTAGTCGAATCCTATGCTAATGCAAGGTTTGGGTACCTAGCTTGGCTATAACTCTGTTGGGTAGGGTATGCCCCATGAGGGTCGCTAGCCGAATCCTATGCTAATGCAAGGTTCGGGTACCCTACTCAGCTCTCCTAAAGTCAGAGAAGACTTACATCGTCAAAGCGCATCCGGAGTTCTCATGCACTGCGTCACACCTGAGGAGGGCAAGCAGATCCTGCAACATACCTACTCAGGCACCTGTGGCAACCAGGCTGCATCCAGAACATAAGTCGGAAAGGCTTGCAAATAAGGATTTCTCTAGTTGATTGCGGTTACCGACACCAAAAACCTCATCCTGACATGCGATGGATGACACTTCTATAGACCTAAGCTAGGTAGGTCGGCTTAGGCCGGCTTATTTGGTAGCAGCCACCAAGATATGAGTTCCTACAGTAGCATGCTCCATGTGGGCCGCCCGCAGGTTGAGCTGAAATTATAGCGCTGGTGCTACCAACAGGAGCTGATGAGGTAAACAGATATGCTTCATGAGAGCCTTATTGCTAAACATATATGTTTGGGTATCTATTTTATCCACTAGGTCTCGAGGATATATCCTTAGAAGGATCACAAGCTGGTCTTCATTAAAATTGGGGATGCAGGTATCTTTCTCAGGTACACCTGACCACGCCGTGGATTTATTTTCATAAAGTGGTGCTCGGCCTACATGCGTGGCCATCAGTTGCCATGAGCAACATTATTCTCGCTGACATGACGCGGACGAGTCTAACTTTTGAGTAGTGCACTACTCGGGAGAGACTATAAATTTCTCATTCCTGCTGACATGACGTGGAGGAGTCTAACTTCTGGGTGGGACGCCACTCGGGAAAGACTATAAACCCCTCTTTCCAGCTGACATGACGCTGAAGAGTCCCATATACGAGTAGTATCCTGCTCGGCAAGACTATAAATACCCATTCTGACTAACATGAAGTCGAAGAGTCCTACATAAGAGTAGTTCCCTGCTCGGTAAGACTATAAATCGTTTTCCGGTTGACATGATACCGAAGAGTCTCATATACCAGTAGTAATCTACTAGGGAAAGACTTCCAGGTTAAAGATCTTTGACTTTGTGTTTAATTGTCTTCACAATTAAGCACAAAGTTGGGGGCTACACCTAATAGGTGCACCTATTCGGCGCACACTATTCATATATCTACATGAAGCCCTTCATAGCCTCGCTGCCAGCTGACATGAAGCAGGACTCGGGAAGAAGACTCACTCGGACAAAGAGTACTCAGGAGCAATGCATGTGGGAAGACTTCACCGTGGAGGATGAGCACTCGGCATCAGCTGTGACTCAACTATGAAGGTCTCGGGGGCTACTGTGGGTGCCATGGGCCCCGGGTACCTCATGACAAGCATATGGGCCACTCGGATAGAGGATGGGCCTAGCCTTGTAATTAGGGATATAGCCACATTCGGCAGACTTTGCCTTGTACGATAAGGAAACACAGTCCTAGTTGGGTGCGTTTTATCTCTAAGAGGAGATCCCTTGGCCATAATCCGGTTGGGACTCCTACCTTGTAACCCTGTCCCCCAGTATATAAGGGGAGGCAGGGCTCCCCCTGAGGACAGGTTGAGTTGGTTCACCAGAATCACCACCGCAAATCCTCAAAGGAATAACACCACAACTGGACGTAGGGTATTACCTCACATTGAGGGCCTGAACTAGTATAAAATCTCTCTGTGTTCATTTGCAATCCACCGAGTTTCCATCCGCCGAGTAGCCCCATATATTTATTGCCGGTGTAAAACATCGACACTTGCTTAGAGGCAAACTTCTTAAGCATGTAGCAATCTTTGGCCGCGTGCTTGCCCTTGGGGTGGAAGGGGCATGGCCCGCTCATGACCTTCTGGTAGTCGTTATTCCGTTGGGGCCATGACTGAGTGCGTTCTATGTTGGCCACCTTGTTGTCTGACTTCTGCTTGCGGCTGCCAGACTTGTTTTGAGATGGCTCGTTGTCGGCTTTCGCTTTTTGATCCTTCTGTCGGGACTCCTTCTTCTCGTCGAGGGCCTCTGCGACCGCTTCAGCCGAGTCGGTGTATTTGTTGGCCATGTCGAAAAGAGCCCGGACAGAGGGTGGTGGCTTTCGAGTGAACTTCACGATGAACGAGGCGTCCTTTACTCCCTTGCGGAAGGCAGCGATGATGGCCTCGTCGCGGATCATGGGGATCTTGTTGCGCTTCTCGGAGAACCTCTTAATAAAATCACGTAGAGACTCGTTCTTCTTCTGGTGTAGTTGATACAGATCGTGCTCAGAAGATGGTCTCTCGTAGGTCCCCTGCAAGTTAGCGATGAACCGCTCCCTGAGTTCTCCCCAGGAACTGATTGACCGTCTCGGGAGCCCTGTTAGCCATGTCCTCGCCGAGTCGGCTAGCACGACTAGGAGGTAGTTAGCCATGGCTTTGTTGTCGCCCCCAGCAGCTCGGACTGCTAGGGTATATACGGTGAGCCAGGACTCGGGGTTTGTTTTGCCGTCGTACTTTTCAATCCCTGTGGGCTTAAAGCCAACCGGCCAGTGGACGTCCTGTAGCTCCCGAGTAAAAGCTAGGATGCCTTCGTCTTCGTGAGGGCTCGGGCTTCGACCACGGTGGTTAAACCACTCGTGATGGAGACCAAAGCACTCATTTTCATCTTCCAGTCGGTGGCGCTCGTCTTCGTGTCGTTCGTGGCGCTGGGCGTTAATAGTGTGGCAAAGGTCGTGTTCTAGGCGCTCTCGGAGGTCTTGATTAGGCCGGTGATCATACTGGAGACGCCGCCGGTTGTCATTGCCGAGTGTGGTTTGCCTAGACTCCTCGCGTGGCCAACTTGAGCCGGCCGCCTGACGCTGTGCAGACGTGGATGAGCCTGCTGCTGGAGATCCCGACCGGTTAGTCAGTACCATTGTGTCGCCCGACTGCTGTTGATGTTGCTGGCAGGCGGCAGCCATGATCATCACCTTGATCTTAGCGGTAGTTGGGGAGGCCTGGTGATCAGGCCCGAGTTGAAGTGTGTCCAGCAAGGTTGCGGTAGCCACAACATTTTGTTGTGGTGTGACGAAGACGTCGTGATCACCGACTTTGGTCTGGAGAATCTGCTGCTGAGCTGCTCACCCAGCCTTGCGTAGCTTGTCATTGTGAGCCTCGCGGTCAGCCTCCTCCAGTTGTCGCAGTCGGCGTGCCTCCTCCTGTTGCTCTTCTTGTAGTCGGCGCACCTCGGATGGTGGTATTGAAGCCATTAAGATCTCACGGGGAAGGAAGAGAGTTGCCAGACTGGAGTCCGAACTAGCGTTCGAACCATTATCCGACTTGGAGTCAGACTCCGAGTAGTTTATCGGAGTGAGAACGACCCCAACCTCTCTAGATCAAATCTGAAACGACGCTTGGCCGTGTCCAAACTGAATCGCAGGAGATCAGGTCTGTGGTGCGGGATGTAGATCCATAGCGTCGCTGAGTCCATGTGGGAGATTGATGATCTCTCCTCTTCTCGGCCCAATCCGAGCTGCCTCAAGGCCTAGCGCAAGTCGGACACCGAAGGAGAGAGTTGTCCCCATACTCAGCGAAGTGAAGGACTGCCGCAGTAGATTGCTGAAGGAGATTGCGGCGTCCTATGGGCCGACTGGCGCAACGTCGGCTAGTTCCTCGGCCGGTTGGATTGGATCTGCTTCGGCCAAGGTAAGGTTGCCGATCTGGTCGGCGATGAAATCAAGGCTTCCGAATGAAATAACGTCTCCAGGAGAGAACTTGTCGCCATCGATCTTGGTTACTGGATCCATCGAGCTTGTAGATATAAAACTCGCCGGAGCCCCTACCTGGCGCTCCAACTGTCGATGTTTTACATCGGCAATAGAACTATAGGGCTACTCGGCGAGGGGAACTCGATGGATTGCAAAGGAACACAAAGAGAGTTTATACTGGTTCAGGCCCTCCAGGTGAGGTAATACCTTACGTCCAGTTGTGGTGTAATTCCTCTGAGATGTTTGTCGATCAATGATCTCATCGCCCCTTGAGAGGCACCCTGCCTCCCCTTATATACTGGGGGACAGGGGCACATGATAAGGATCCCAGCCGGATATGACCAAGGGATTTTCTTCTTAGAGATAGAAACATATCCGACAAAGACTGCTATTCCTTATCGTTCAAGTTATGGCCTGCTAGGTGCTATCTTATCTCTAATTACATGATTCGGCCCATACTCTATCCGAGTGGCCCATATACTGATAATGAGGTACCTAGGGCCCATGGCCTCCACACATCCAGATGACCGTCGGGACAACTAGGATCCCCAAGGCTGACTACGACATGACCTTCGGCAAGACATCAACACTCGGCGCTGCGAACAAGAGGAAGATGAGCAACGCCAATTGGAAGACAAGAACAAGGGCTTTGGCCTTCATCACGAGCGGTTCCACCTCCGTGGTTGGGGTCGGAGTCCTCATGAAGATGAAGGCGTACCGGCCTTCACCTAGGAGCTACAATAGGTCAACTGGCCATCGGGTTTCAAGCCTACAGGGATCAAACAATACGACAGCAAGACCAATCCTGAGTCCTGGCTCACGGTCTACACCTTGGCAATCCGAGCAGCCAGAGGAGATCACAAAGCCATGGCTAACTACCTCCCAATCGCTCTAGCCAACTCGGAGAGGACATGGCTAACGGTACTTCCCAAGCAATCAATCGGCTCCTAGGGAGAACTCTGGGAACGCTTCATCACCAACTTTCAGGGAACATACGAGAGGCCATCTTCCGAGTACGACCTATATCAGTTGTATCAAAGAAAGAATGAGTCTCTTCGTGACTTCATCAAGAGATTTTCTGAGAAGAAGAACTCAATCCCGAAGATCAAGGACGAGGTCATCATCGCCGCATTTCGAAAAGGAGTCAAAGACACCTCGTTCATCGCTAAATTCACTCGGAAGCCTCCCAACTCTGTCAAGGCTCTATTCGACATGGCAAACAAGTACGCCGATTCGGCCGACGCTGTTGCTCAGGCCCTAGATGACAAGAAGGCACCCTGACAGAAGATGCGGGAGGGCACCCACAACGCGGTCCCGACTAAAGCCGGGAATTGCAAATGCAAGTCAGACGGCTTCATTGTGGCAGTCAGTCACAACCGTCTTCGACCTTCAACAACTGAAGATTATCAGAACAACAAGTGACATGTTCGGGGGCCCAAAAGCCCAAACACAAGGATGGCATCCCCACTCCCAAAATACCGAACAGCTAAGTCGCTCTCTGATAAATAGTTCTTCATTTGGCCTTGCCATTGCTGCAGCCGCTTACACCTAATAGGTGCACAAGCTGCACTTTTTTCTGTTTTTTCTTTTAAATGATTGCAAAAGTACTCGAGTAGCATAAATTCTGATCCGTGAAACTTTGCTCCATGAAAGACGAACTCAAGTCACCCAAAACGCGTGTCTGGGAAAGAGCCATGAGCCAACTCCTGACGCTAGGGGGCTATGACTAGTCGGGCAGAGTGCTTAATCGTAAGGGGTCAACTACTCGGGGAAATTAATATCAACAAGAGGAAGAACATGTATTTACATATATTGTAAAATACATTTTATTCGGGTGATTGTTTTCATCATCAGATGCTACTCATCCGATATGTTTATAATACAGGGCCAGTTCCGGATACGCGTGACAGGAATTTAAGGCTACGAGCCTATCTCCTATGCTCGGGGGCTGGACCATTCTGCCAAGATACGCTCAGAACACTCCATGAGGGCTATTAACCGGGCACTTGCGCCAGTCGGGACATTATCTTCCCCGGCTACGCTCCATGTGAGCTAACAACCGATCTTCGACGCTAGTCGAGGGTCGTATACCACTCGGCTGGGTGAGGTACGCCCCATGAGGGTCGTCAGCCGAATCCTACACTAATGCTAGGTTCGGGTACCTTATTCGGTCACAACTCGGTTGGGTAAGGTATGCCCCATGAGGGTCGCCAGCCGAATCCTATGCTAATGCAAGGTTCGGGTACCTTATTCGGCTAACAACCGACCTCCGGCGCCAGTCGGGGCTCGGGTACAACTTCGCTGAGTTGGGTACGCCCCACGAGGGTCGCCAGCCGAATCCTACGAGATTCGGGTACATTATTTGGCCATAACTCTGTTGGGTAGGGTACGCCCCATGAGGGACGCCAACCGAATCCTATGTTAATGCAAGATTCGGGTACCATATCCGGCTTTACCGAAGTCAGAGAAGACCTATGTCGTCAAAGCACATCTAGAGTTCTCATGCACTGCGTCACACTTAGGGAGGGCAAGCAAATTCTGCAATATACCTACTTAGGCATCTGTGGCAACCAGGATGCATCCAGAGCATAAATCGAAAAGGCTTGCAGATAAGGATTCCTCTAGCTGATTGCGGTTACCGACACTTGAGTACTCATCCTGACATGCGATGGATGCTACTTCTATAGAGCTATGCTGGGTAGGTCAGTTCAGGCCGGCTTATTTGGTAGCAGCCACCAAGATATGAGTTTTTACAGTAGCACGCTTAATGTGGGCCGCTTGCAGGCTGGGTTAAAATCGCAGTGCTGATGCTACCAACAGGAACCGATGAGATAAACAGATATGCTTCATGAAGGCCTAATTGCTAAACACATGTGCTTGGGTATCTGTTTTATCCACCAGGTATTGAAGATATATCCACCAGGTCGCCAGCCGAATCCTACGAGATTCGGGTACATTATTTGGCCATAACTCTGTTGGGTAGGGTACGCCTCATAAGGGTCACCAACCGAATCCTATGCTAATGCAAGATTCGGGTACCTTATCCGGCTTTACCGAAGTCAGAGAAGACTTATGTCATCAAAGCACATTCGGAGTTCTCATGCACTGCGTCACACCTGGGGAGGGCAAGCAAATTCTGCAATATACCTACTCAGGCATCTGTGGCAACCAGAATGCATCCAGAGCATAAATCGGAAAGGCTTGCATATAAAGATTCCTCTGGCTGATTGCGGTTACCGACACTTGAGTACTCATCCTGACATGCGATGGATGCTACTTCTATAGAGCTATGCTGGGTAGGTCGGTTCAGGTCGGCTTATTTGGTAGCAGCCACCAAGATATGAGTTTCTACAACAGCACGCTTAATGTGGGCCGCTTGCAGGCTGGGTTAAAATCGCAGTGCTGATGCTACCAACAGGAACCAATGAGGTAAACAGATATGCTTCATGAAGTCCTAATTGCTAAACACATGTTTGGGTATCTGTCTTATCCACCAGGTCTTGAGGATATATTTGTACAAGGATCACAAGTTGGTCTTCATTAAAATTGGGGATGCAGGTATCTTTCTCGAGTACACCTGACCACGCGATGGATTTAATTTCATTAAGTGGTATTCAGCCTACATGCTTGGCCAATAGTTGCCATGGGCAACATTATTTCAGCCGACATGATGCTGAAGAGTCTAACTTTCGAGTAGTGCACTACTCGGGAGAGACTATAAACCTTCTTTCCAGCTGACATGACGCTGAGGAGTCTAACTTTCGAGTGGGACGCCACTCGGGAAAGACTATAAACCCCCCTTTCCAGCTGACATGAAGCTGAAGAGTCCCATATACGAGTGGCATGCTACTCGGCAAGACTATAAATCATATTCTGGTTGACATGATACCGAAGAGTCTAATATACCAGTAGTGTACTACTCAGGGAGGACTACAAGGTTAAAGATCTTTGACTTTATGTTTAATTTTTTTCACAATTAAGCACAAAGTCGGGGGCTACACCTAATAGGTGCGCCTATTCGGTGCACACTGTTCATACATCTACATGAAGCCCTTCATTGCCTCACTGCCAGCTAACATGAAGCAGGACTCAAGAAGAAGACGCACTCGGATAAAGAGTACTCGGGAGCAATGCACTCGGGAAGACTTCACCGTGGAGGATGAGCACTCGGCATCAGCTGACTCAATTATAAAGGTCTCTGTGGATGGCCGAAGCGGTCGTAGAGTCCCTCGACGAGAAGAAGGAGTCCCGACAGAAGGACCAAAAGGCGAAAGCCGACAACGAGCCGTCTCAAAACAAGTCTGGCAGCCGCAAGTGGAAGTCGGACAACGAGGTGGCCAACATGGAGCGCACTCGGTCACGGCCCCAGCGGAACAACGACTACCAGAAAGTCATGAGGGCGCCATGCCCCTTCCACCCCAAGGGCAAGCATGCGGCCAAAGACTGCTACATGCTCAAGAAGTTTGCCTCCGAGCAGGCTTCATCGTCCGGCGCCGACAAGGACAAAGACAAGCCAGACTCGGGTCCGGCTGATGATTTTCAAGATCCTCAAGCCGAGCTCAACCACATCTTTGGGGGGCCGCTCGCGTACGAGTCCAAGCGCAAACAGAAGCTTTCAGCGCGTGACATCAACACGGTCTCTACAACAGACACCCCCCAGTACCTGCAGTGGTCAGAGATGGCCATTACCTCATTTAGAACTACGGCCAAGTACTGCGCCCTTCCACGGGATAATTCCCAGCCTGTCATCAACTCCACTCGGGCAGATAACCTTGCCGGTAACCTTCGGCACGCGAGATAACTTCTGCACGGAAAATGTCTTCTTTGATGTTGCTGACTTCGAGACCGCATACCACGCGATACTCGGACGACCGGCACTCGCCAAATTCATGGCGATACCGCACTACACATATATGGTGCTCAAGATGCCTGGGCCAGCAGGAGTCCTCTCCCTCCGCAGTGACATCAAGCAAGCCTTCACCGGCGACAAAGAGAGCTGTGAACTGGCTCCATCACAGGAGGCGGTAGTCGGGCGCGACAGCATTCGGCAAGCCGTTACAACTGAGTCGAGCAGGATCAAGTTCCAGCGAAAAAGGCAGCGAAGTCGAGAATTTCAGCAGACTCTGACACGAAGAAGATCCCCCTGGACCCTTCCGACCCCTCCAACACTGCTCTAGTCGGGACCGGACTCGACCCCAAATAGGAAGACGCGCTCGTCACCTTCGTACAAGCCAATAAAGATATCTTCGCATGGAAACCGTTCAACATGCCGGGCGTACCAAGGGAGGTGATCGAGCACACCCTCAATGTGAAGATAGACACCAAGCCAGTCAAGCAACGGCTATGGCGCTTCGCTCAAGACCGCAAGGATGCCATTCGGGAGGAGATTACCAAGCTCCTTGCAGCCGAGTTCATCAAGGAGGTCTATCACCGGATTGGCTGGCAAACCCAGTTCTGGTCCGGAAGAAAAACAGTAAATGGCGCATGTGCGTCGACTACACCGATCTTAACAAGGCATGCCCCAAGGGCCCATTTGGTCTTCCCAGGATAGATCAGGTGGTAGATTCCACGGCAGGGTGCGACCTCCTCAACTTTCTCGACTGCTACTCAAGATACCATCAAATCAGCCTGAGGGAGGAAGACTGCTTAAAGACATCTTTCATCATGTCGTTTGGAGTGTACTGCTCTATCACAATGCCGTTCAGTTTGAAGAATGCTGGAGCAACCTATCAACGGCCAATTCAGCGGTGTCTGCACACTCAGATCGGGCGCAACGTGGAAGCCTACGTCGACGACGTGGTGATCAAGACCAAGTCCAAAGAAGACCTCATCGCTGACCTGGAAGAAACTTTTCAAAATCTTCGACGATTCAAGATGAAGCTGAACCCGGAAAAATGCGCCTTTGGAGTGCCATCCAGCAAGTTACTAGGCTTCATCGTCTCGCATCGCGGCATCGAGGCTAACCCAGAGAAAGTCAACGCCATAATGAACATGGCTCCCCCGACTAACCTCAAAGACATCCAGAAGCTGACAGGTTGCATGGCGGCACTCAGCCGGTTCATTTCCCGACTGGGCGAACGGGGTATGCCATTCTTGAAGCTACTCAAAAAGGCGGACAATTTCCAATGGACTCCGAAATCCCACCAAGCCTTCGAAGACTTCAAACAATTCCTCACATCACCTCCCGTGTTGGTGTCACCTCTGCCCCAAGAACCGCTCATGTTATATCTGGCGGCAACAACTCAGGTAGTCATCACGGTGCTGGTGGTCGAGCGATCCGAATAGGGTCACATCTAGAAAATACAATGACCAGTCAACTTTGTCAGCGAGGTCCTTGCTGACTCGAAGACGAGATATCCGCAGGTCCAGAAGCTATTATATAGCCTACTTATCACAGTCTGGAAGCTGGTGCATTATTTCCAAGCACATCAAGTCATGGTGGTCACAGCGTTTCCACTCGGGGATGTCCTTCATAATCGCGAGGCCACCAGCCGAATCGCTAAATGGGCACTCAAGCTGATGGCGTTCGATATCACCTTTCATCCACGGATGGCAATTAAATCACAAGCTCTAGCCGACTTCGTGGCCGAGTGGATAGAAGTTCCTTTGCCAACATCAACAGCAAAGCTAGAGTACTGGACAATATACTTCGATGGTTCTCTACGGCTCGGCGGCGCCGGGGCTGGAGTCATATTGATGTCCCCTACCGGCGAAAAACTAAAGTACGTCCTACAAATCCACTTCCCGGCTTCCCACAACGTCACCGAGTACGAGGCACTTACTCACGGGCTCCGCATCGCTATATCACTCGTGGTAAACCAAGTCATGAAAGACTGGACTTGTCTCGACGATACCATGGCAGCATACTGTCAGGAGGTCCGTAAGCTAGAAAACAAGTTCGACGGGCTGGAAATAACACATGTCCTGTGTCAATACAACAACGCGGCAGACGAGCTGGCAAACATGGGATCCAAGCGAGAAGCAGTTCCGACTGGAATCTTTGTCGAGCAACTCATGGAGCCATCAGTCAAGAAGAAACTGGCGCCGGAGCAGTCGGGAGGCAAACCTACCCCAGCCACAAACGAGGTGCTGCACATATGTCAAGACTGGAGGACTCCTGTTGTCAAATTTCTCCTGGACGACGAACTCCCAGAAGATCGCAGCCAAGCTGAGCAGATAAAGCATCGAAGCAAAAGCTTCCTACTAGTCGGAGAAGACCTGTACCGAAGGAGCGCATCCGGTGTCCTCATGCGTTACGTCACCACCGAGGAGGGCAAGCAGATCCTGCAGTCGATTCAATCGGGCATATGTGGCAACCATGCCGCATCTAGGACGTTTGTCGGAAAGGCTTACCGGCAGGGATTTTTCTGGCCCACAGCAGTAACAAACGCCAAGGACATTATTCGCAAGTGCGAGGGTTGCCAATTCTATGCAAGACAAACAAATCTCCCAGCCCAGGAACTCCAAACTATCCCTATTTCTTGGCCATTCGCAGTATGGGGGCTCGACATGGTCGGGCCCTTCAAGAAAGCTCCAGGAGGGTTTACACATCTATTTGTTGCAGTGGATAAATTCACCAAGTGGATTGAGGCTAAACCCTTTGCAACAATTACAGCGGCATGAGCAAAGGACTTCATCATGAGTATATTATACTGGTTCGGGGTCCCTAACCGCATCATCATCAACAATGGTACTCAGTTCACGGGCGGCGTATTCCAAGACTTCTGCGAAGATTTCAGCATCAAGATCTGCTACGCATCTGTGGCACACCCACGGAGCAACGGGCAGGTCGAACGAGCCAACGGTATGGTCTTACAAGGCATCAAGGCCAAGATATTTGACCGACTACAACCATATGAGGGCCGGTGGGTACAAGAACTCCCATCTGTTCTCTGGTCTCTTAGAACCACAGTTAGTCGGGCAGCAGGGCAATCCCCTTTCTTTCTGGTCTACAATGCCGAGGCTATGCTACCGACAGAGTTATAGTTCGGCTCTCTACGAGCCCGGGCTTACTCAGAAGATGACTCAAATAACACCCGACTGGTCGACCTAGATTAGTTGGAAGAAGCAAGGGACACCGCAACAATCCAGTCGGCAAGGTATCTTCAAGGCCTGCGTCGCTACCACAACCGCAATGTTCGTGGCCGCGCCTTTTTGGTCGGGGATCTCGTCTTGAGGAAAATACAAACCACCAAAGACAGGCATAAATTATCCCCAATCTGGGAGGGGCCGTTCATTATAGCCGAGGTCACGCGGCCAGGCGCCTACCGACTGAAGACTGAAGACGGTGCCCTCATCAGCAACTCATGGAACATAGAACAGCTACGTCCTTTCTATACTTGAGTTTTATAATTTTCATGTGTACAGTTTCTCTGACTCACTACGTCGCTTGTATCAACAGAGCAGTGAGTCGGGGGTTGCATGTATATATGTGTTCTGTCAATAACAGACGAGCTTATCCTACTTCAGTTATGAAGCCTTACTATGACTGTCACGTCTGCCCGAGTACAACCTCTTACGTTGAACGTTCTTATTATGTTCTAACAGACTAACTCAGCGCAAACTACACGGTCAAGTAAAGCTAATGATGACTGAGTGACAAGCTTGGCGGCATTGCACACATATTTACACATGTTTTCTCACAAAAGTGTATACATACCGACTACATAATATGTTGCCCTTACAGACCCAGGTCTCGGGTAATTATCTCAGCAGTCGGCTTCGCCCGGGCAATCAGCTCTAGCGCCTCCTCGAGCCTCGTCTCCTCGGCAAACCCCTCCCCGATGGCTTCAATATCTGCCCTCGGCTAGATGGACTTGGTCATCGCCAGGGTCTGGGCCACGCCGGCAACAACATGCTCATCCGAGTACTTCTTCAAGGCACTCGGTGCATCCTCAAGACGTGCCTCTATCTGGGGGATCCTGCTGCAACTGGTTCCCACAGGGCTGGGATCTATGAGGTCAAGGAGCCCTTTCACGGACCCGACAAGGGCTTCCCGTGACTCCCTGATCGCTCTTATCTCCTCTGTGTAAAACCGATACTGGGCCTGGACATTGGCTCTCATGTCTGCCCAGGTCCGCCAGCAAGTAAACTTGTCAGGCTCGGTTGCGGATAGAATGACTGATGGATTGGTTAAGATCACGGTTAGGTTGGGGACTTACTTTCGTAGTCGGCCTCCCACTTGGCTACGGTTTTCTCAAGTTTGGCTTTTTCTTCGCCAAGCTTGACGGTGGCCTCCGTTAACTCAGCCTTCTCCCATTCGAGCTCGGCATTGGCCTCCGTCAGGTCGGCCTTGACCTTCTCAAGCTCGGGGTTGGCTTCTTCAGCCTCTTTCAGCTGGGATTCCCTCTCTGTTCGGGTCTTCAACTCTGCCTCGAGGGCTGCACAACAGATTAGCCAAGAGCTCAACCGTGTGGTCAAGACGCAACTGGGCAGTCGGGAACAACGCAGCTGGAGAAATACATCAACGGTTCAGTCGAGAAGATACATTCGGGGAATCTACCTCTAATCTTTCCTGCTTGGGCCCAAGTCTCGTCCCTGAGCTGGTTGGCGGCACCCTTCAGCCAAGTTGAGTGGCGCTCCCTGAGTGGCGCTCCTCCATCTCGGCCTTCAATGCCCGGAGCTGCTCCAACTCCGCGAGGTGGGGGGCCATTTCGACAAGGATCTCTGTCATCGCCTCATTACGGTCGACAAGTTTCTGCTCAGGGAAAAGACAAATCAAGAGTGGAGTCAGACTTCAAAACAAGAAGATCACCACGACTCTGCCACAAGAATTATACCCCGACTCCCTGGGACCCGCTGATAGCGGCACAAAGCAAGCTTTCACATTCCCTTCTCGCGGCAATCTCGTCAAGCTTGAAGCTCTTCACGGTCCCGTCAGGCATCGTCCAGGTGAACGTCCGGGGCATCCTACGCGGAGGAGCTTCAATCCGAGGCAGGTTCGGGATCTCTGGCAGCGGCAACGATGACGACGACGACCACGACGGCAACGGGGTCCTGGCCTCCATGCCACCGTCCCCCGCGGTCTCGGGGATCGGCTCGGGGGCTCTGACAGTGGCCTCTGCAGCGCGCGATGATTTAGGGGCTGGGACATCAGCCTCAGCCACCGCTCCTTGGTCGGGCGGCACTAGCGGCCCTGCAGTCGGGACCACCTCAGTCTCTGTGACTAGAGTGGCCGCTGGCTCAGCGGGTGTGCTCGTGGGCGCCGGCTCGGCTGGGACGGGCTCTTCCAGGGGAGCGGTCAGGGCGGTCTCCTTGAGATCGATATCGGCCCGCTTCCTGCATGACGAAACAAGATGTTAAGACACTACTACAACACGCAAGAATTTCAAAAGATCCGGAGCAGCATACCTCTTGGAGAACTTCAGTTTCCTCCAGGGCGACCCTGGTCCTGGCGGAGCGCTACCTCCGGTTGTCAGCCCGGCTGGCGAATTGGTCGGCGTCATAGTCGAAGGTGGCGTATCAGCTCGAGTCGGCCCTGATTCCGGTGTGGCTGGCTTGGGCACCTCCGTTTCTCGGCGGTGTTCGCTCTGGCCGGCCCCTTGGCGGTGCTGTTGCCGGACTCGGCAATGTTGGGCTCAAACCCGCAAGTCTCAACCTGGGACTTGATCGCCTGGGCGCCGCGGCGACGGTGTCCTTTATCTTCAGGCTTCCTACCACGGTGCGTGGTGTCATGGCCCCCTCGCCCCGATACAGAATGGGCTTTTTCCCCGCTCTCTTGGAGTTGGGCTGGGTAGCAGAGGGGCTCCTCGGCTTCTTCTTCGATGCAACGGCCGACAATGGGCGGGAGTCTTCATCAAACTCCTCGTGCCACTACAGACGAGTCAACAAAATACATCATGCAGTGCTGAACAATCGCGGACACAAGCCCATAGGCATTCGTCACAAAAGAAGATTAAAGATTACCTTGGTCCGGGGCCGAGTGAAGCTATAGGCCGCGATCCGACGATTATCGTCTTCGGTCGCAATCACCCCTTCGGAGAAGTAACCGAACAGGGTCTCAGTCACTACGCGCTTGTTGGCTGACTCATTGCTTTCTCGGTCAGGATCATTTTTGCCTTTAAAGGCCCAGCCGAATGCGCTCCTTAGCTTCAGCGGCTGGATGCGCCGAGTCAGGAAGCGACGAGCCACCCAAGGTCCTGTCAAGCCAACCTTCTTGAGGTCATCTAACTTCACCAACAATTGATGCGCCTGGCCCATTTCCTCAAAGGATGGCTCTGTTGACCAATTTGCTGAAACCACTGTCGGCAAGTCGGTGAATGGCCGCAAGGAGGGAGCCAGATCTGCGCAATAGAACCACTCATTGTGCCAGCCTTTCAAGGAAGATTTCAAGGGGAGATCAAGATATGTTTTCTTCCCATCACTCCATAGTTGGAGACCAGCCCCCACAATTACACTGATATTATTCTTGGAGGGCTGGGGTTTGATGTGGAACAGATGCCGGAAGAGAATAAAATGGGGTTCGACACCCAAGAAGCACTCACAGAGAGTAACAAATATGGAGATCTGAAGAATCGAGTTGGGGTTCAAATGCACCAACTCCAACCCGTCGAAGTCAAGGACGCGGCGGAAGAAATTGGAAGATGGAAGGCACAAGCCCTGATCGAAAAAAGAGGCGAAAACTACTGTTTCACCAAGTTGGGGATTTGGGACCGACTCAGCTTTAGCCGGCCGCCAGCGAATCACCTCTTGGCTAGGCAACTTCAGTTGACTATCCAGCAGCTTCAGCTTCATCGAGCCGCAATCTGAAGTCGGCCAAGCACTCTCCGGCACACCCGCAAGATCCGAAGCTTTCGGCATGGCTAGAAGCGGTAAGATTTGGGGAAAAACGAATCGGGGGCTTGGAACAGACGAAGAGGATTGGAATCGCTCGAGTTCAGGTGGGGAACAGCAGCAGCTAACCCTAGCCGGGCGGGGAGCGAAAAGTTGGGCACGAAGGTGGAAGACAAAGCGATTGGCCGATTTGGGGAAGATGAAGGAATCTTTTTCTCTCTCCCCGCTTTTATAGAGCCGATGCCAACTAGATGGGCTTGGGCCTACCTAGTCAGCACTGGGCCACCAAGATATGAGTTCCTACAGTAGCATGCTCCATGTGGGCCGCCCGCAGGCTGAGTTGAAATTATAGTGCCGGTGCTACTAACAGGAGCCGATGAGGTAAACAGATATGCTTCATGAGAGCCTTACTGCTAAACATATATGTTTGGGTATCTGTTTTATCCACCAGGTCTTGAGGATATATCCTTGCAAGGATCATAAGCTGGTCTTCATTAAAATTGGGGATATAGGTATCTTTCTCGGGTACACCTGACCACACAGTGGATTTATTTTTCATGCAGTGGTACTCGGCCTACATGCGTGGCCACTAGTTGCCATGAGCAACATCATTCCAGCCGACATGACGCTGAAGAGTCTAACTTTCGAGTAGTGCACTACCCGGGAGAGACTATAAATATCTATTCCCGCTGACATGATGCGGAGGAGTCTAACTTCTGAGTGGGACGCCACTCGGAAAAGGCTATAAACCCCTTATCCCAGCTGACATGAAGCTAAAGAGTCCCATATACGAGTAGCATTCTACTCGGCAAGACTATAAACACACATTTCGACTGATATGAAGTCGAAGAGTCCTATATACGAGTAGTACCCTACTCGGCAAGACTATAAGCCTCGCTGCCAGCTAACATGAAGCAAGACTCGGGAAGAAATTTACTCGGACAAAGAGTACTCGAGAGCATCGCACTTAGGCAATCTTCACCACAGAGGATGAGCACTCGGCATCAGCTGTGACTCAATTATGAAGGTCTCAAGGGCTACTGTGGTGGCCATGGGCCCTGGGTACCTCATTACTAGTAATGGGCCATTCGGATAGAGGATGGGCCGAATCATATAATTAGAGATAAGATAGCACCCGGCAGGCCTTGCCTTTTATAATAAGGAAACATAGTCCTAGTCGGTTAAGTTTCCATCTCTAAGAAGGATTGCCCTTGGCCGTATCCGGCTGGAATCCTTATCATGTACCCCTGTCCCCTAGTATATAAAGAGAGGCAGGGCACCCCATGAGGGCAAGAGAACAACACACGGAAGATCATCGATCACCAAACACCTCAGAGGAATAACACCTCAACTGGACGTAGGGTATTACCTCACATCGAGGGCCTGAACCAGTATAAAACCTCTCTGTGTTCCTCTGCAATCCACCGAATTCACCTTCGCCAAGTAGCCCTATAGTTTTATTGCCAGTGCAAAGCATCGACAGTCTCAGGGGCTACTGTGGGTGCCATGGGCCCCGGGTACCTCATGACAAGCATATGGGCCACTCGGATAGAGGATGGGCCTAGCCTTGTAACTAGAGATATAGTAATCCCTAGTAGACTTTGCCTCGTACGATAAGGAAAACACAGTCCTAGTTGGGTGCGTTATATCTCTAAGAGGAGATCCCTTGGCTGTAATCCGGTTGGGACTCCTACCTTGTAACCCTGCCCCCCAGTATATAAGGGGAGGCAGGGCGCCCCCTGAGGGCAGGTTGAGTCGGGTTCATCAGGA
>RYFJ01002835.1:0-37114 GCA_003991445.1 Oryza meyeriana var. granulata | reverse complement strand
AGAGAGGATTGTAAAAGGTATCGGAGAGCGATTGTCGCCGGCGTGGCATACCCTGGCGTAATGACAAATCTTATCACCTATGGGGATTTGAGCATCGGGGAGGGGTTTTTGCCGAAGAACGAACGCAGAGGAGGCGCTGGAGCTGATCGCCCGGGCGAGAGCCGTGCACGAGATAATTCCGAGACTGGGTCTGTAGGGCAAACATGTTTATTAATCGGAATATATAACTTGTGTAACAAGCATGTGTATTTGTGTCGCAATGCGCAGCTTTTTTCGGTTGTCATTAAGCTTTACTTGAACGTGTAGTAATGCACGATTGTAGAACTTAATAAAACGTTGAAGTAGGTAGCTGTACTCGGCAAAGTGATAGTCATTAGTAAGGCTTCATAACCGAAAGTGAAATAAGCTCGTATGTTATTGACAACGCACATATATAATGCAGTCCCGACTAACTACTCGGGTTGATCAGCGGCGGTAGTGAGTCAGAGGAACTGTACACATGAAAATTATGATCAGGTATAGCAAGGACGTAGCTGTTCTATGTTCCATGAGTTGCTGATGAGAGCGCCGTTTTGGTCTTCAGTCGGTAGGCGCCTGGCCGCGTGACCTTGGCTATAATGAACGGCCCTTCCCAGAATTGGGGATAGTTTATTGCCTGTCTTTGGTGGTTGTATTTTCCGTAGAACGAGATCCGACCGACTAAAAAAAAAAGGCCGGACGGACTTGCGATTGTGGTAGCGGCGTAGGCCTTGAAGATACCTTGCTGACTGGATAGTTGCGGTGTCTCTTGCTTCTTCCAGCTGATCTAGTTCGACCAGTCGGTATTATTGGAGTCGTCTTCTGAGTAGGCCCGGACTGTGGAGAGCGAACTGTAACTCGGTAGGTAGCATAGCCTCGGCACCGTAGACCAGAAAGAAAGGGGATTGCCCTGTTGCCCGACTAACCGTGGGTTCTGAGAGACCAAAGAACAGATGGGAGTTCTTGTACCCACGGCCCGCATATGGTTGTAGTCCGGTCGAATATCCTGGCTTGATTCCTTGTAAGACCATACCGTTGGCTCGCTCGACCTGCCCGTTGCTCACGGGTGTGGCCACAGATGCAGAGTAGATCTTGATGCCAAAATTGTCGCAGAAGTCTTGGAATAGGCCCGCGCGAATGAGTACCGTTGTCGGTATGATGCGGTTAGGGACTCCGAAACCGTATAATATACTCATGATGAAGTCCTTTGCTCGTGCGCTGTAATTGTTGCAACGGGCTTAGCCTCAATCCACTTGGTGAACTTATCCACCTCGACGAATAAATTGTGTGAATCCTCCTGGGCGCTTTCTTGAAAGGCCGACCATGTCGAGCCCCCTACTGCAAATGGCCAGGAGATGGGATAGTTTGGAGTTCCTGGGCTGGAAGGTTTGTTGTTGTCTTGCGTAGAACTGGCAACCCTCACACTTACGAACGATGTCTTTGGCGTCTGTTACTGCTGTGGGCCAGAAGAATCCCTGGCGGTAAGCTTTCGACTAACGTCCTGGATGCGGCGTGGTGCCACATATGCCCGAGTGGATCGAGTGCAGGATCTGCTTGCCGCTCCTCGCGTGGTGACACAGCGCATGAGGACACGGATGCGCTCCTTCGGTACAGGTCTTTCCCGACTAGTAGGAAGCTTTTGCTTCGACGTTTATCTGCTCGGCTTGACTGTGATTTCTGGGAGTTCGTCGTTCGTGAGAAATTTGACAACAGGAGTCCTCCAGTCTTGACATATGTGCAGCACCTCATCTGTGGTCGGGGTAGGCTCTCCTCCTGACTGATCTGATGCCGGTTTCTTCTTGACTGATGGCTCCAATGAGTTGCTCGACAAGATTCCAGCTGGAACTGCTTCTCGTTTGGATCCCATGTTTGCCAGTTCGTTTGCTGGTCGTTGTATTGGCGCAGGACATGTGTGATTGTCCAGCCTGTCGAACTTGTTTCAGCTTGCGGACGCTCGTGACAGTATGCCGCATGGTGTCGTCGAGGCAGGTCAGTCTTCATGACTTGGTTTACCACAAGTTGAGAATCTCCGCGCACAACAGTCGACGTATGCCGAGATTGATTATAGCGATGGCGGAGCCCGTGAACGAGTGCCTCGTACCGGCGACGTTGTGGGAAGCCGGGAGTGGATTTGCATAACGTACTTCAGTTTTTCGTCAGTGAAGGGGGACGATCAATGATGACTCGGCCTGGCGCCGTCGATCCGTAGAGACCGTCGAAGTACATTTTGTCCAGTACTCTAGCTTTGCTGTTGGTGAGGCTGTTGACTTCTGTCCATTCGGCCACGAAGTCGGCTTAGAGCTTGAGCACTTGATTTGCTGTCCGTGGTGGAAGGTGATGTCGAACGCCATCAACTCGAGTGCCCATTTAGCGATCGGCCAGTGGCCTCGCGATTATGAAGGACATCCCTGAGTGGAAACGCTGTGACCACGTGACTTGGTGTGTGCTTCGGAAATTAATGCACAGCTTCCGGACTGTGATTAAGTAGGCCATATAGCAGCTTCTGGACCTGCGATATCTCGTTTTGGAGTCGGCAAGGACCTCGCTGACGAAGTAGACTGGCCGTTGTATTTTTTGAATATGACCCTGTTCGGATCGCTCAACCACCATCACCGTGCTGACTACCTGTGTTGTTGCCGCCAGATATAGCATTAGCGGTTCCTAGGGTAGAGGTGACGCCAACACCGGGGGTGATGTGAGGAATTGTTTGAAGTCTTCGAAGGCTCGCTGGGCTTCCGGAGTCCATTGGAAATTGTCGGTCTTTTTGAGTAGCTTGAAGAAGGGCATGCCCCGCTCGCCCAGTCGGGAAATAAATCGGCTGAGTGCCGCCATGCAGCCTGTCAGCTTCTGGACGTCTTTGAGGTTAGTCGGGGGTGCCATGTGCCTGATGGCGTTGACTTTCTCCGGGTTGGCCTCGATGCTGCGATGCAAGACGATGAAGCCGAGTAACTTTTCGGATGGCACACCGAAGGCGCATTTTTTCGGGTTCAACTTCATCTTGAATCTTCGAAGGTTTTGGAAGGTTTCTTCCAGGTCAGCGATGAGGTCTTCTTTGGACTTGGTCTTGATCACCACGTCGTCGACGTAGGCTTCCACGTTGCGCCCGATCTGAGTATGCAGACACCGCTGAATGGCCCTTTGATAGGTTGCGCTCGCGTTCTTCAGACCGAACGGCATTGTGATATAGCAATACGCTCCGAACGGTGTGATGAAAGATGTCTTCAAGCAGTCTTCTTCCCTCAGGCTGATTTGATGGTATCCCGAGTAGCAGTCGAGAAAACTGAGTAGGTCGCACCCTGCCGTGGAGTCAACCACCTGGTCTATCCCAGGAAGACCGAATGGGTCCTTGGGGCATGCTTTGTTGAGGTCGGTGTAGTCGATGCACATGCGCCATTTACCCTTTTTCTTCCGTACCAGAACTGGGTTTGCCAACCAGTCCGGGTGGTAGACCTCTTTGATGAACCCGGCTGCGAGGAGTTTGGTAATTTCCTCCCGGATAGCATCTTTGTGGTCTTGAGCGAAGCGCCGCAGCTGTTGCTTGACTGGCTTGGCGTCTGTCTTCACGTTTAGGGCGTGCTCGATCACCTCCCTTGGTACGCCCGGCATGTCGGACGGTTTCCACGCGAAGATATCCTTGTTAGCTTGGAGGAAGGTGACGAGCGTGTCTTCCTATTTGGGGTCGAGTCCGGTCCCGACTAGAGCAGTCTTGGAGGGGTCGGAAGGGTCCAGGGGGATCTTCTTCGTGTCAGAGTCCGCTGAAATTCCCGACTTCGCTGCTTTTTTAGCCGGAACTTGATCTTGCTCGGCTTCTGTTGTGACGGCTTGCTGAATGTTGTCGCGCCCGACTGCCGCCTCTTGTGATTGAGCCAGTTCGCAGCTCTCCTTGTCGTAGGTGAAGGCTTGCTTGACGTCGCTGCGGAGGGAGAGGACTCCTGCTGGTCCAGGCATCTTCAGCACCATGTATGTATAGTGCGGTATCGCCATAAATTTGGTGAGTGCCGGTCCTCCGAGTATCGCGTGGTACGCGGTCTCGAAGTCGGCGACCTCGAAGCAGACAGTTTCTATGCGGAAATTATCCCGTGTGCCGAAGGTTACCGGCAAAGTTATCTGCCCGAGTGGAGTTGATGACAGGCCGGGAATTATCCCGTGGAAGGGCGCAGTGCTCGGCCGTAGTTCTGAACGAGGGATTTTCATCTCGTCCAAGGTTTTGGCGAACAGGATATTGAGCGCGCTGCCTCCATCTATGAGGGTTTTCTTCAGCCTGATATTTTTGACGACCTGGTCCAGGACGAGTGGATAGTGTCCCGGGTCGGAAACCCGATCTGGGTGATCTACGCGATTGAAGGTGATGGCCATCTCTGACCAGCGCAGGTAGTGTGGGGTGTCGGCCGTGGAGACCGTGTTGACGTCGCGCGCTGAAAGCTTCTGTTTGCGCTTGGACTCGTACGCGAGTGGCCCCCCGAAGATGTGGTTGAGCTCGGCTTGGGGATCTTGGAAGTCGTCAGCCGGACCCGAGTCTAGCTTGTCTTTGCCCTTGTCGGTGCCAGACGATGAAGTCTGCTCGGAGGCAAACTTCTTGAGCATATAGCAGTCTTTGGCCGCGTGCTTTCCCTTGGCTTGAAAGGGGCATGGCCCGCTCATGACTTTCTGGTAGTCGTTGTTCCGCTGGGGCCGCGATCGGCTGCGCTCCATGTTGGCCACCTCGTTGTCCGACTTCCGTTTACGGCTGCCGGACTTGTTTTGAGACGGCTCGTTGTCGACTTTCGCCTTTTGTTCTTTCTGTCGGGGCTCCTTCTTCTCGTCGAGGGCCTCTGTGACCTCTTCGGCCGAGTCGGCGTATTTGTTGGCCATGTCGAAGAGTGCCCGGACTGTGGATGGTGGCTTCCGAGTGAATTTCGCGATGAGTGGAGCGTCTTTTACCCCTTTACGAAAGGCGGCGATGACGGCTTCGTCTTTGACAGTTGGGATTTGGTTGCGCTTCTCGGAAAACCTTTTGATGAATTCACGCAAAGACTCGTTTTTCTTCTGGTGCAGTTGATAAAGATCATGCTCCGAAGCGGGTCTGTCGTAGGTCCCCTGGAAATTAGCGATGAACCGCTCCCTGAGTTGTCCCCAGGAATCGATCGACCGCCTCGGGAGACCTGTCAGCCATGTCCTCGCCGAGTCGGCTAGCGCGACCGGGAGGTAGTTAGCCATGACTCTGCTGTTACCCCCAGCAGCACGAACTGCTAGGGTGTAGACGGTGAGCCAGGACTCGGGGTTTGTCTTGCCGTCGTATTTTTCGATCTTGGTGGGCTTAAAGCCAGTCGGCCACAAGACGTCCAGTAGCTCCCGAGTGAAGGCTGGGATGCCTTCGTCTTTGTGAGGGCTCCGACTCCGGTCTTGGCGATGTAGTCGCTCGTGGTGGAGACCGAAGCGCTCGTTTTCGTCTTCTAGTCAGCGGCGTTCATCTTCTTCACGTTCTTCGCGTCGAGCGTTTAAGGTGTGACGAAGGTCTCGGTGCAGTCGCACTCGGAGGTCTTGATTGGGTCGGCGATCGTACTGGCGACGCCGCCGGTTGTTATTGTTGGCATTGCCAAGCGTTGTTTGCCGGGACTCTTCGTGTTGCCGACTGGAGCCAGCTGCCCAGCGTCGCGTTGATGCAGATGAGCCTGCCACCGAAGAACCTGACCGGTTGGTCGGTGTAGCAGCGTTGTCCGACTGCTGTTGCTGCTGACAGGCAGCAGCTGTGATCATCGCCTTGATCTTGGCGATAGTCGGAGTGGCCTGGTGATCCGGCCCGAGTTGGAGGGTGTCCAGCAGAGTTGCTGCGGCCACAACGTTCTGTTGTGGTGTGACGAAGACGTCGTGGTCGCCAACTTTAGTTTGGAGGATTTGTTGCTGAGCGATTCACCCAGCTTGTCGTAGCTCGTTATTGCGGTCTTCGCGGCGGGCCTCCTCTTGTTGTAATCGGCGTGCCTCCTCTTGTAGTCAGCGCGCCTCAGAAGGTGGTGTTGAAGCCATGAAGATCTCGCGGGGGAGGAGGAAGCTTGCCAGAGTAGAGTCCGAGCTGGCGCTCGAACCGCTATCCGACTTGGTGTCGGACTCCGAGTAATCTATCGGAGTAAGAACGACTCCGACCTCTCTGGATCCAATCTGAAACGGTGTTTGACCGTGTCCAAACTGAACCGCTGGAGATCGGGTTTGCTGCGCGGTTTGTAGATGCGCTGCATCGCCGAACCCGTGCGGGAGACTGACGATCTCTCCCCCTCTCGGCCCAACCCGTGCTGGCTCGAGGCCTAGCGCGAACCAGACGCCGAAGGGGAGGGTTGTCCCGATGTTCGGCGATGTAAGGGACCGCCGTAGTAGGTCGTCGAAGGAGATGGCGGCATCCCGTGGGCCGACTGGTGCAATGTCGGCTGGTCCCTCGGCTAGTAAGATCGGATTTGCTTCAGCCAAGGTGAGATTGCCGAGTAGGTCGGCAACGAAATCTAGGCTCCCGAAGGTGATGGTGTCTCCAGGGGAAAGCTTGGTGCCCTTGACTCCGTTGATTGAATCCATCGAATTTGCTGATGAAGAATTCGCCGGAGACCCCCTACCTGGCGCGCCAACTGTCGATGCTTTGCACCGGCAATAAAACTATGGGGTTATCCGGCGAGGGTGAATTTGGTGGATTACAGAGGAACACAAAACAATTATACTGGTTCAGGCCCTCAAGGTGAGGTAATACCCTACGTCCAGTTGAGGTGTTATTCCTCTGAAGTATATGGGGATCGATGATCCGGTTGCTCTTGTTGTGCTCGCCCTAAGGGGCGCCCTGCCTCCCTTTATATACTAGGGGACATGGGTACATGATAAGGATCCCAGTCGGATACAACTAAGGGATTTTCTTCTTAGAGATAGAATCCTATCCGACTAAGACTTTGTTTCCTCATTATCCAAGGTACAGCCTGCCGGGTGCTATCTTATCTCTAATTACATGGTCCGGCCCATCCTCTATCCGAGTGGGCCATGTACTGGTAATGAGGTACCCGGGGCCTATGGCCTCCACAGTTGGGCTACCAAAGATATGAGTTCCTACAGTAGCACGCTCAATATGGGCCGCTTGCAGGCCGAGTTAAAATCACGGCACTGGTGTTACTAACAGGAATCAATGAGGTAAACAGGTATGCTTCATGAAGGCCTAATTGCTAAACATATATGTTTGGGTATCTGTTTTATCCACCAGGTCTCGAGGATATATCCTTATAAGAATCACAAGCTGGTCTTTATCAAAATTGGGGATGCAGGTATCTTTCTCGAGTACACCTGACCATGCAATGGATTTATTTTCATAAAGTGGTACTCGGCCTACATGCTTGGCCACTAGTTGCCATGAGCAACTTTATTCCAGCTGATATGATGCTGAAGAGTCTAACTTCCGAGTAGTGCACTACTCAGGAGAGACTATAAATATCTTTTCCAGCTGACATGACGCTGAAGAGTCTAACTTCTGAGTGGGACGCCACTCGGAAGAGACTATAAACCCCCTATTCCAGCTGACATGAAGCTGAGGAGTCCCATATACGAGTGGCATGCTACTCGGCAAGACTATAAATCATATTTCGATTGACATGATACCGAAGAGTCTCATATTCCAGTAGTAATCTACTCGGGAAAGACTGCAAGGTTAAAGATCTTTGACTTTATGTTTAATTGTCTTCACAATTAAGCACAAAGTCGGGGGCTACACCTAATAGGTGCGCCTATTCGGCACACACTATTCATATACCAACATGAAGCCCTTCATAGCCTCGTTGCCAGCTGACATGAAGCAGGACTCGGGAAGAAGAAGCACTCGGACAAGGAGTACTCGGGAGCAATACACTCGGGCAATCTTCACCGTGGAGGACGAGCACTCGGCACCAGCTGTGACTCAACTATGAAGGTCTCAGGGGCTACTATGGAGGCCATGGGCCCTGGGTACCTCATCACAAGCATATGGGCCACTCGGATAGAGGATGGGCCGAGTCTTGTAGTTAGAGATATAATAGCACCCGGTAGATTTTGCCTTATATAAAAAGGAATATACAATCTTAGCTGGGTAAGATGTATCTCTAAGGAGGAAATCCCTTGGCCGTATCCGGCTGGGATTCCTATCCTGTACCCCTGTCCCCCAGTATATAAGGGGAGGCAGGGCGCTCCATAAGGGCAGAAGATCATTGATCGACACACATCCTCAAAGGAATACCACCACAACTGGATGTAGGGTATTACCTCACATCGAGGGCCTGAACCAGTATAAAATCTCCTTGTGTTCCTTTGCAGTCCACCGAGTTTCCCCTTGCCGAGTAGCCCTATAGTTATATTGCCGGTGTAAAACATCGACACATGTATAAGGTCCAATGGAGCAATCACACGGAAGACGAGGCTACTTGGGAGCGGGAGGATTATTTGAAGACCGAATTTCCCCACCTATTTGCTAACCCATAAGGAATCTTAGGGACGAGATTTATTTAAGCGGGGGAGGATTGTAACATCCTGAAAATTCGACTAATAAATTTGAACCCAAAATTTACGAACCGTTAAAAACTTTTAATAAAATTTCATCATGCCGGAGTTGTTCTCTTTCATTTTATTTTATTTATTTTGGTGCCAACCTAATCCAAGTAGTTAAATCCTCATATTACATTTAATCATATAAAAATGATTTATGGAATTAAGTTAAAATAAAAGCTTAATTGGGGGAATTCCAATTGGGTAAAATCAAAGTAAATAGTATGATGTCTTATTATAATTATAATATAAGATAAAATAATTATTAAGGGATGAAGAAAATAATAGAGTACATACTTGAGAAAAGAAACCCCAAATAAATATGAATTTCTCTAAGTTTTGGAAGCAATTGGCAATTTTGCAGTTAGGACCCTCCTTGCTTTATTTTTTTGCAATTGGGTCCTTCTCCCCCAATCCGCCGCCGCCGCCTCTGCGCCGAGCCAGCCGCTATGCCTGCATGCTAGCACCGCCTATGCGCCATAGCCCAACCAGCCTAGCAATTAGCTTAATCCCGTGCCCATGCCCTGCGCCACCTTGAATCGTGTCACCGGGATATCCGCAACGCATTCACTACGTGCGCCGTCACCAGCTACGCATCACGACGCTGCCATGGTGGTCACCCCGCGTCAGCACGATCACCCCATGGATCCCCGCAGTGCCATTAATCCCCAAATCGCGCCACCGCCAGATCCCCGGAGCCTCTGCACGTCGTGTCGCCATCGCGTCGCCACTGATGGATAACTGCCACCACGCCGACGTGTCGTCACACCTGCCTCGGCCTACCACCCTACACCGCTGTGACATCGTCACATCCACCATTAAGCCACCGCGCCGTCCAGAAAGGGCTTGTGCCCGCGCAAATCCTACCTCCACGACCTCATCTTGTCATCAATTAATGGTGCCGCACCACTAAGCCCGCCTAACTCATAGCCACTGAGTACTCTATGGCCACCTGCGAGTATTTAAGCCAAGGGGGAGCTCGAGCATGCCTCAATCCCTCTTCTCCTCTCTTCCGCCCCCAAACCGAGCCAAGAAATGGGTGGGCCGTTGCCGCGCCATAGGTTGAGCACCTGTGGTGCGTGACACTACGCAGCCAAAGGAGTCCACCATGCTAGCCTCGCTTGGTGGGGCGAGTACCGAGCACACTAGAGGCCAAGAGGACCGAAGGAAGGGAGCTAGGAGTCCGCCGCTGCAGTATCCCCTCCATAGAGCACCTTGCATGCAAGGGGGAGCCCATCTGCCCTGTTCCACCACTGCCAGCACCTCGTGCCACCATTCTTCATCGTCCAGCCACCTCTTAGTGAGTCCTCATGCCTGTAGCATCACCACTACCCCTAGGAGCTGTAGCACCACCGATTTTGGCCGATTAAGGTTTGTAGCCATGTCGGCCCATGTGCCGTCATGCCATCACCGAGCTCTCCGTGGGCAATTCACCCACAATGCCACTCCGAGCCGTTCTAGGTGGGCAATCGAGTGCTATTGTACCTTGGAAGGTTCCACGATGCCGATAGCGAGCCTTGCTCGCCTCTGCCCTGCCTAGCTAGAGGTCGGAGTGTACGGGCCGCTGCCATTCGTGCTCGCCGCACTCGCCCGAGGACCATGGGACCTCGCTGCCACTGGAGGGCCCCCGTGCCTGTTCCCGCCTGCGCCATGCTGTTTCGGGCTCTGCCCGGCCGGGCTCCACTGTGTCGCGCCGTGTCTCGCTGCCTCTCACGCTCGGGCGAGAGGTAGATGATGACCTCCCTCCCCTACGGCTGATAGCCGGGGCTTGCCATAGTATACCCCCTCGTGTAGACATACGGTATTCTATACTTTTTCATTTATCTATGGCATGTGGGTCTGTATGTGTAGAAAATGTGTTTAAATCGGTATTTATACTCTATGCCGCTGGCAGCTAGGACCCACCGGGGTATTAGTGGCCGGATCGGCTCTGGTCAGTGGGGCCAGGTCCCACCTGTTAGCCGCTCCCCCTTTTCCTTTGGGAAAAATAATTCGCTAGTTAAAATAATTTCAAGCTGGTCCCACCTATCAGCCTCGGTGCCACCTGGGTTGGGCCCTTTGCTGATTGGGCCGCCCGAAGCACAGTAACCTTTCACAATTAATTTGAATTAATTCAAATTTGAATCTTTAGAATGCCATAACTTTAAACCATAGCTCCGATTCAAATGAAACTTGTGGGCACCCCGGAAGTGCATTATGGAGAGTAATTATTATGACAACGCGAAATATCTAGATGGATGGGATCTCAAATAAAACCCAACTAAGTACGGTAACCATCCATCCTCATCGCAGCCTTGCCGTAATATTTACCCGTTCATAATACAAATCCAAAATGCCGAGAAGTGTACAAAAGAGATAATCATAAGGATAGCTTGCCAGTCCTCCTCGTTATACGCCCGTCAAACCACTCAATGGTGGCGACCAAACACGATACGTACCCCAGAGGACTCGAATCACAATAGCTATCCCCCAACCATCTCAATTCTACACAACTCATACTCATGTTCAGCTAGTCCCCAGGAAAGCGACTAGCCTCACACTTTCATCGCAAGCAATTGATAAACATCACAAGTACTCTAAATATGGATAAACGAGCAGCAGGGTTATAAATATTACATAGAGGGTTTACACACCCTGATACATCACAGAGTAGCGCAAAAGATAGCAGCGGAATATCAACATAAAGGATAAGACCAGTGGTGCCATACCCAACCACAGGGCAACCAACTGGGGATAGAGCATAACTTCAACTACACATTATCCTCGCCACCCTCGCGGGATAATAGTAGACCACATCAATGTCGTCATTGTCCTCACCTGAAAGATGCATCGTGAGTACACAAGTACTCAGCTAGACTTATACAATAATAATAGTTCAAAGGAGTAATGCTAGTCTCTACATCAAGAAGTATGGCTATGTCGATCTGATTTTGCATAAAGCTGATTTTATTGAGCAAGTACAACCTTTAAAACATAAGCATTTGTAAAATATAGCAATCTGAAATTCTAGGACAGCAAGCTTATAGTTCTGAAATGTAATTAAAAGTGGGCACAAACCATGCTCTAATCATCATCCATGGGCCATCATTGCCCAAACAATTATGCTACACAAGCATATCATTATCCATGACTAAAACCAAGTCATATTTATCATTAAAACCTTTTATATAAACCCATCCATTCATGACTATCCTAAGTCATGATATAACCACATAATCCCATAACCATATATCCCAAATTTGATGCTAACATGACTGACTAACACATCAAGCGGTCATCCTGTGACCGTGGACATGGCTATTCGAATAGTTCTTACTCTGATCAGAGGTGTACATCTTTACCCACACGATGTGATAGAAGCCAAACGGCTACACTCTAGTTTGATCTGTACCCGTCGGTACCCACACTCTACACATTTAGTGCGGACTAGAGGTCACAACAGAACCTTTTGCACGCTTAGCCCCAACCACCTAAACCACGTCTGGGCCCCCGACGACTTAGTCGCGTGCGTGCGTGGCAACTAAGGCGGGCTCACCGTCGCGGGAGGCACCTCCGGCCAAGTGCAGGCTCGCAATGAGGTCCTCCAAAGGTCTCCCCTCACGACTGACAGACGGGCGTAGATGGCCACAGCCTTCCGTGCTACTGAGTTAAGCCGTCCCATATCGGCGTGTGAAAGTACGTAGGGTGCTTGAATAGATGTCAACATGTTCAGTCCTTAACGACCCAGACGGAGTTACTTGCATCAGGGAAACACCACCCCGTCATCGCCCTATCATCCGTCCAAGTCAAACATTTTCTCAATTATTAATCAGAAGTTATTCTTGTCAGATTTTAACCCATCCATTCGCTTTAAACTAGTTTTAAACCGATAGCTCCATCTATCGGATTTCTCTAAGTCTAGAAATAAGCATGGCTAAGCGTTCGGTAAAATAAAAGTATCCCCAAAGTCCTTAACCAGTGGTGACAAGGTAACAACATGGAGTCAATAACCAAGGAATGGAAATGCATACAATTGGGTAATATAAACTCTACCCGTTTTTCCCATTTTAACAAGACCGAAACATGCATAGAGATATTTCCTTCGCAAACAAATCAATTTATGGAAAATATAGGTTCAATATGCTTAGATACTTGCTTAGTAGCTTGTTTAGATGCTTGCATTGCTGCAGCAAGTGGTCACACTCAACCTCTGGTTCTTGCTCCACGTACTCCGAATTGTCTAAATCTACCGATAAAAGCGAATATGCAAATAAGAATCAATTAAATATGCTCATGCAAAAATGATCAATAAAATCTGAGATAAATACAGTAGGTAGGGCATGTCCTAACAAGATTTTAGGAGAAAGAACCAAGTCATTCGCATCTCTGGATTGGGAGATACAAAAATAACAAGGTAGAAGGGCTGAAAATGGCAGTTTTGTAATTATTTATATTGTAACCTTGAGTTATTATATTTGACTGACATTTTCTATTAAGATTTAAAGAAGGCAAGCATTATTATATAGAAGAGCATAACCTACTGGTTCTAACAAAATTTGGCTCACTGGATTTTGATTTAAAATGATTTAGTTGTGAATTTCACAAGTTTATTAAGAGAAAGGTTACAAAATACTTAGGCTTATTTTGAGAGGTAGTTTTGTCAAATACAAATTGTCCACAGTAAAGGTTACAATTTTCTGACTTAAACAAAAGTGGTTTCATATTTTTAGCAGTTAGGATGAATTTTCTAGAAATTTATAAACTTCTAGGTTACAAAAATGTATATAATAGATATTTCCATTTTTAGAGAAAAATCCCACACAGGAGTTCTCACTTTTTATTTTACAAAATTAAAGAGCACATTCTTATGAATCCATAGAAATTTAGTTCACCTCAAAAGGAGTTATAATGGATTTTATAGGAATATTCCAAGTTCTTAAGCACAAAATAAGTTATTTTTGCTTCATATTATTTTATGGATATTTTCTGTACATAAGTGGTATTATTTTATCTCACAGCATTAAAGTTCACAAAATTACAGAACTAACAAAATTGGTTTCACTCAAAAAGGAGTTAACATGAAATAGTTATGGATTTCTAAAGTTTGCATATTTCTCTGTTATAAAATAAATCGGTTGTCTTTTCTTTCCTTTTTCTTATTTCTCTCTTTCTCTCTTACAGGTGGGGCCAGTGCACCATAGAGACAAAACAAAGAAAGGTGAGGCCGAGTGGCGCTGGCGAGCTTCCCGGCGGCAGCGACGACGAACGGCGATAGATCTCGCCGAGCTACCAAAAGAAGAAATGTCCTACGAGTTCTTGCGCAACTTTCGGTGGTTGTCTCACCGTCTGGGGTGGTCGGAATCGATGGCAATATCGACGGAGGCGGCGAACTTGCTCGGCATGCATATGGGTGTCACATTATAGACCAAAATAATGTATACATGTGGTGTCTAAAGTGCTAGGGATACTCACTGAGGCTATTGAGTCACTCGACAGGGCTGGAACGGCAACGGCGATGGCGAGCACTGTCCGGCAGCGGCGGAAATCTTCTGGACGACGGCGGTAGCTCGATCCGTTCGCCAAGCTTCCAAGGGAAGATGTCCATCGTGTTAGAGGTCCCCTAGGGATGGCAGGAATGCAAAGAATCGAAGCGGGGCTCACTGGAGAAGAAGAAATCGACGGCGGCGGCCGTCGGCCGGAGAGGAGGAAGACAACGGCCGATCTCCTTGCTCGGGGCTTCGCAGCGCAATTCCTCTGGTAGGCGGTCTCCTAGAGGCAGGGCGACGGTGTTAGCGCAGTGGCTCGGGCGGCGACCTACTGTGCCGGCCAGAACGGCGAGGCGACGCTGGCGGCGACGCTGGAGCGCAGAGACAGAACACGGCGGCGACGCGGCTGCTTCGGCCGACGGTTCCTAGGGCAAGGTAACGCGAAAATGGAACGATTAGGAGTTGCAGATCATGTTCTGGAGGTTTAGAAAGGATGGAGCTCACCGGCGTTGGCTCGGGACCGATCGAGCACTGCCGGCAGAGGAGCAGATGGGCTTGCCGGCGGCGATCCTTGGTGTCTCCGTCTGTTTTCTTGGTGGGAACGTGAAGAGGATGAGGAGGAGGTTCTGCTGGCGAGATTAGAGGCGAAATGGTCGAGGTCTCCAAGGTTTGAGCTCATCTAGGTCTCTCTGTGTGTGCTGTGAGGGAGGAGAAGAACAGGGCTCTGACACGTGTGACATGCACTGCTGAGCTGCTCCATTTCTACAATATTCTTGGTGGGTCCCACATGTAGGAGAATATTGCTTCACACATTTGTGGTTAGGCTTAGCCTATGACATGTGGGTCCTTGGAGTTAATTCCTATGGAGAGGAGAGAGGCATGGGTAGAAATGGGGTGAAACTCACTGTCCCAAGACTAGCAGAGGCTTACAGGTGGGCCAGGGTCTTGTGGGTCCCACTAGTCAGTGACTTGAGAGAGGAGAATACTCTAGAGACTGTTTTGTGAGCTGTCAAAAACATGCAGTCTTTAACTTACTGTTTCACTAGGTTAATCAGGAGCATAAATTATGGGAAAATTACTGGAGGTATAGGAAGATGGGTTTAACCTGCTGACCAAATTGCGTGGTTAGAAGTGGTCTGGTTTGCCTTTGGTGAAAATGCAAAGTAGGCACACAGACCCAGTTTTTCTGCAGTGTGATGTATGTCCCTAGGGCTTTGCTCCTATTATTTCATGTGACTCCTTTGGGAATTAAATTGAGCCAAAATTACTGGTGGTAGGGTTCTTGTTAACACACCTGTTGGTAGAGTTGCACTGCCTAATTAATCTTCATTCTTATTTGGTGAATTTTAGAGCTAAGCAATTTATTTAAACTAGCCTCCTAGTTTTGCTGATATGGAAGACTTTATTGGGGTGGCTATAGAAGTGATAAAATCATGTAAAATTTACAGTGGATTAATTAGGAGAGATAGTGCTTACAGGAATTTTTCCATGATTTTATGTGCAACCAAACTTCTTTAGAAAATCCTTAGACTATACAAAAGCATAGGTCAATGAAAAGGACCCAGGCTGAAACTTGGTTGGAATTTTTAAGGGGTCTAGACTGATGAAATAAATTCTGGAAAAATTATATTGATTCATGATAAATAGGCTAGTATTTGAATAAATTATTTCCCATATATGTTTTTGTTCAATTTGATACACTTTTAGGAGTTGGGCTAATGTTGCTGATTAGGGTTTTATTGTATTGATGGTTTTAAATATTGCAAACTTTATTTTGCAAGAAGTGATAATACAAGAATTTAATTTTGTGCACTCGAGTGGCAGTAGGTCATAACCCTAATTACTTGGAATTAAATTTAGGGATGTGACAAAACTTCCACCTAAATTCATCTAAATTCAAGATCTAGTTGTTGGTACCAATTTTGTATTTTATGAATTTTCTGGATTTTTTTGATTTATTTGAATTCCATCCTGAATTCAAATTAAATCCCTCACTCGTAAATTTAAAGTCCGAGGGAGCTGCTGAGTGGATCAAGGATCAAGAACCGCAAGACTCCGAGCAAGGCAAGTCATCACTACCTTGAGCATGTTGAACCTATTGCGAAATTATTTTAAATTGCAAATAAAATTGCATGCAATATTATAGTACCTAATTGTGATTATGCCATTCCTTGATATTGCATGCCCTTTTTACCTTGTTGCCTTAAAATCATCATATGTCCCTGGTCAAATTATGACAATGCTTAGCTATGCTATTAGTTGCACTACTCTCATGATTATTCCAATGAAAACTTTGCTTGGGGTAATTACCTTAGGAAGGTGTCGATGTTTTACACCGGCAATATGATTATGGGGCTACTCAGCAAGGGGAAATCCGATGGACTGCAAAGGAACACAGGAAATTTTATACTGGTTCAGGCCCTCGATGAGAGGTAATACCCTACGTCCAGTTGTGATGGTATTCCTTTGAGGATGTATGTGGATCGATGATCTCATGTGTTGTTCTGCCCTCAAGGGGTGCCTTGCCTCCCCTTATATACTGGGGGGCATGGGTACAAGATAGGAATCCCAGCCGGATACGGCCAAGAGATTTCGTTCTTAGAGATACATCTTACCCGGCTAAGATTGTATATTCCTTTTTGTACAAGACAAAATCTACCGGGTGCTACTATATCTCTAACTAAAAGACTCGGCCCATCCTCTATCCAAGTGGCCTATATGCTTGTGATGAGGTACCTGGGGCCCATGGCCTCCACAGTAACCCCTAAGACCTTCATAATTGAGTCACAGCTGATGCCGAGTGCTCGTCCTCCACGGTGAAGATTGCCCGAGTGCATTGCTCCTGAGTACTCTTTATCCGAGTGCTTCTTCTTCTCGAGTCCTGCTACATGTCAGCTGGCAGTGAGGCTATGAAGGGCTTCATGTAGATGTATGAATAGTGTGCGCCGAATAGGCGCACCTATTAGGTGTAGCCCCTGACTTTGTGCTTAATTGTGAAGACAATTAAACATAAAGTCAAAGATCTTTAACCTTGTAGTCTTTCCCGAGTAGATTACTACTGGTATATGAGACTCTTCGGTATCATGTTAACCGGAATATGATTTATAGTCTTGCCAAGTAGCATGCCACTCGTATATAGGACTCTTCAGCTTCATGTCAGCCGGAATAGGGGGTTTATAGTTTTTCCCGAGTGGCGTCCCACTCGGGAGTTAGACTCCTCAGTGTCATGTCAGCTGAAAAAATATTTATAGTCTCTCCTAAGTAGCGCACTACTCGGAAGTTAGACTCTTCAGCATCATATCAGCTGGAATAATGTTGCTCATGGCAACTGTTGGCCAAGCATGTAGGCCGAGTACCACTTTATGAAAATAGATCCATTGCGTGGTCAGGCGCACTTGAGAGATACCTGCATCTCCAATGTTGATGAAGACCAGCTTGTGATCCTTGTAAGGATATATATACTCAATACCTGGTGGATAAAACAGATACCCAAACACATGTGTTTAGCAATTAGGCCTTCATGAAGCATATCTGTTTACCTCATCGGTTCCTGTTGGTAGCACCTGTACTGCGATTTTAACACAGCCAGCGGACGGCCCATATTGAGCGTGCTACTGTAGGAACTCATATCTTCGGTGGCCCAGCTTCAACTGTGTAGGCCCAAGCCCATTTAGTCAGCACAGGCTCTATAAAGGCTAGGGCAGAGAGAAAAGATTCCTCATCTTCCCCACGCTACCGATCGTTTCGTCTTCCCAGCTCCGCGCCGAAATTTTGCTTCGTGCTTCGGCTGGGCTCGCCATTGCTTGATCCCCCCGACCGAAGCTCGAGTGATTCCGCATCCGCTTATCGATTCCAAGACCCCGACTATATTTCCCCCAAATCTCTTGTTCCCCCAGCCATGCCGAAGGTTCCAGATGTTGTTGGGGCGTCAGACGATGGGTGGCCAATCTCTGACTACAGCTGGGCTAAGCTAGAGAGGTTGGAGAAGTCGCTGCGGCTGCAGAGCCGTGACATTATCCACTACGGCCGGCCGAGGGTGAGTCAGTCCCAAATCCCCAATCCGGCAAAACTGTTGTTTTTGCCTCTTTCTTTGACCGGGGTTTGTTTGTCCCTTCTTCCAAGTTCCTCCGCCGCCTTCTTAATTTTTATGGATTGGAGTTCGTGAATCTGAATCCCAACTCGATCTTGCAAATCTCAATATTTGTGACTCTCTGTGAGTGCTACTTGGGTGTGGAACCCCACTTCAATTTCTTTAGGCATCTATTCCACATCAAGCCCCAACCTTCCAAGAATAAGGTTCAGGTGATTGGGGGGGCTGGCCTTCAGTTAAGAAGTGAGATGAAAAAGGTATATATCAGTCTTCCCTTGAAGTCTTCCTTGAAAGGCTGGCACAAGGAGTGGTTTTATTGTTCCGATTTGGTGCCCTCCCTGCCTGCATTCACCGGGAAGCCCCCGACAATCTCGCCCAATTGGTCATCGGACCCGACCTTTGAAGAGATGGGCCAGGTGCATCAGCTGCTAGCCAAGTTGGAGAAGTTCAAGGAAGCCGGCCTGACTGGCCCTTGGGTGGCCAAGCGTTTCCTGACTCGGCGCGTTCAGCCACTGAAGCTGAGGAGCGAGTTCTGTTGGGACTATCAAGGGAAAGATGACCCCGACCGAGAAAGCTGAGAGGTGATCGGCCAGCAAGAAGTGACCGAGATCTTGTTCACCTATTTCTCCAACGGGGTGATCGAGACCAAGGACGCGGAGCGCTGTATCGCGGCTTATAACCGGAACCGGCCCCGTCCCGAGGTAACATCTGCTTCTCTTCTGTAATGAATGCTTGTAGACATACATCTGTAATTGCCCAGCATTGTGTGATGTATGTTATTGAATTGCTTGTAGTGGTGCAAGGAGTTCGATGACAACTCCCATCCGTTGTCGGCCATGAAATCGAAGAAAAGGCCGAGAAGCCCTTCGGCCACCCAGCCCGACTCCGAGAGAGCGGGGAAGAAACCCATTGCAGATTGGGGCAAGGGGAAGGTTGTGAAGTCGAGCACCACCGCCGGGAGTCTAAAGATAAAGGACACCGCAGGTGCGGCGCCCAGGCCATCGAGTCCCAGGCCAGGACCCGCGTTGTCAAGCCCCACATCGTCGAGCCCAACGAGAGTGCTGCCGAGTACGAAGTCGACCGCAGCGCCGCCGAGTACCCGATGCCCCAGCCGGTCACACCGCGGACGAGCCCAACCAGGGCTGAAGTGCCGCCACCGACTGCCGCGCCTTCTGGCCTGACAGCCAGCAGCCCTCTAGTACTGGCCTCTGGATCTCCCGAATAGAATCTCAAGTTTTCCAAGAGGTGGGTGGTTCTGGGTCTTTTGTGAATCATGTTTATGATTGTGTCGTCTTGATGTTGGATTTGTTGCGCAGGAGGCGGGTCGATATTAACCTCAAGAGGGCCACGCCGGCCACTCCCACTGCCGATCCTGCCCCAGCCGAGTCGACGCCAGCGAGCACACCTGCTGAGCCGACGGCATTCCCAGTTGCATAAATTGGGACAGCCCCGACTGCAGGGCTGCCGACACCAGTTGACCAGGGGATGGTTGCCAGAGCCGCTGCCCCAGCTCCTGAGCCAGCGCCTATCGTCGAAGCCATCGCGGCAGCACCTGAGCCAATGCTGGTTGTTGATGCCACGGCTGTAGCCCCTGAGTCGACCCCCGAGGCCCCGGAGGCCACCGAGTCGGGGGCCAGGAGTCCGTCGCCGTCCTGGTCATCGTCGTCGTCGTCATCGCTGTCTCCTCCTTCGGATAAGCCGAACCTCCCTACGCTCGAAGCTCCTCCTCGTGAGTTCCCACGGACGTTCCATTGGACGGTGCCCGACAGAACCGCGAAGAGTTATAGGCATGATGAGGCTGCGACAGTAAGGGAGCGCAAAAGCTTGCTGCGCGCCACACTCGCCGCGTCCCAGGGGATCCAGGCACGACCTTCGTCGTATTCGTGGTCTTGGTTTTCTTGCTCGTATGAGTTATCTGACGACTGACTCTGTTTTGCTTTGTTTTTCCCCGAGTAGAAGCTTGTTGATCGCTCGGAGATGATGAGCGAAGTCTTGATGCGGGTTGCCCCCCAGCTCCAAGAGTTAGACCAACTCCGGGCCTTGAAGGCCGAGGTAGAAAGGCGCTGCCAGGAGAGGGAGTCTTGGCTGAGGGACTCCGTTACTCAGCTCAGGGCCGAGAATTGGGACCAAGCCAGTAAGATTAGAGGTGAGCCTCCAAGATGTATCTTTCTGACCAGATCCATAGTATATTTCTTCAGCTGCGATGTTCCCGACTGCCCGGTTGTACCTTGACTGCAATGTCGAGTCCTCGACTAATCTGTCTTGTAGCCCTCGAAGCCGAGTTGAAGGGCCAAGTAGAGAGGGAAATCCAGCTGAAGGAGGCCGAGAAAGCTAGGGCCGAGCTTAAAAAGACAAGGCCAACCTGACAAAGGCCAAGACCGAGCTTGAGCAGGAGAGGGCCGAGTTGAAAGAGGCCAACGACAAGCTCGGTAAGGAAAAAGTCGAACTGGAGAGGACCATAGCCAGGTGGGAGGCCGACTACGACAGTAAGTCTCCCTTTTGACACTGATCTTAACCAATCCATTGATTATCCCATCTGCAGCCTTACCTGACAAGTTTACTTGTCGATGAACCCGGGTAGTTGCTAGAGCCAACTCCTGGGCCCAATTTCAGGCTTACGAAGAGGAGATAAAGGTGGTCAAGGAGTCACAGGAGGCTCTCCTCGGGTCTGTGAGAGGGCTCCTTGACATCGTGGATCCTCGCCCCGTGGGAACTAGCTGCAGCTCGATCGCCCAAGTGGAGGCGCGCCTGGAGGATGCACCGAGTGCCCTGAAAAGGTACTCGGATGAGCATGTCATTACCGGCGTGGCCCGAACCCTGGCTATGACCAAGTCCATCTACCCAAGGGCAGATGTTGAAGCCATCGGGGAGGGCTTTGCCAAGGAGACAACTCCTGAGGAGGCGCTGGAGCTGATAGCCAAGGCGAGGCCGACTGCAGAGATTATCACTAGGGATCTAGATCTATAAAAACAGTACGTCATGCAGTTGGTGTATTGTGGTTTTTTGTAAAGACATGTGTAAAAATATATGCAGTGCCGCCAAGCTTTATTACTCAGTTGTCATTAGCTTTACTCGATTATATGGTCTGCACCGAGTTAGTTTGTAGGAACTTAATAAAATCATTCACCGCAAAAAGCAATACTCGGGCAAACATAATAAAGTCGTAGTGAAGCTTCGTAACTTAAGTAAAATAAGCTCGTATATTATTGACAGAGCATATAAGATACATGCAGCCCCCGACTCACTACTCGGTTGAAACAAGCGGCGTAGTGAGTCCGACTGGAACTGTACACATGGAAAAAAATAAGAAACTCAGGTATAGAAAGGACGTAGTTGTTCTATGTTCCATGAGTTGGTGATGAGGGCACCGTCTTTGGTCTTCAGTTGGTAAGCGCCTAGCCGCGTGACCTCGGCTATAATGAACGGCCCTTCCCAGATTGGGGATAGTTTGTGCCAGTCTTTGGTGGTTTGTATTTTCCTCAAGACGAGATCTCCGACCAAAAAGGCGCGGCCACGGACATTGCAATTGTGGTAGCGATGCAGGCCTTGAAGATACCTTGCCGACTGGATTGTTGCGATATCCCTCGCTTCTTCCAACTGATCTAATTCAACCAAGCGGGTATTATTTGAGATGTCTTCTGAGTAAGCCCGAACTCGTGGAGAGCTGTACTCTAACTCGGTTGGAAGCACAGCCTTAGCACCATAGACCAGAAAGAAAGGGGATTGCCCTGTTGCCCGACTAACCGTGGTTCTTAGAGACCAGAGAACAGATGGGAGTTCTTGTACCCACCGGCCCGCGTATGGTTGTAGTCGGTCGAATATTCTGGTCTTGATTCCCTGTAAGACCATACCGTTGGCTCGTTCAACCCACCCGTTGCTCCGCGGGTGTGCCACAGATGCGTAGCAGATCTTGATACCGAAGTCGTCACAAAAATCTTGAAACACGCCGCCCGTGAACTGAGTACCGTTATCGGTGATGATGCGGTTGGGGACTCCGAATCGGTAGAGTATACTCATAATGAAGTCCTTTGCTCATGCCACTGTTATGGTTGCAACAAGTTTGTCCTCAATCCATTTGGTGAATTTATCCACTGCGACGAACAAGTGTGTGAACCTTCCTGGCGCTTTCTTGAAAGGCCCGACCATGTCAAGCCCCCATACTGCAAAGGGCTAAGAGATTGGGATTGTTTGGAGCTCCTGGGCTGGGAGATTGGTTTGTCTTGCGTAGAACTGGCAACCCTCGCATGTGCAAACGATGTCTTTAGCATTTGTTACTGCTGTTGGCCAGAAAAAATCCCTGCTGGTAAGCCTTTCCGACTAACGTCCTGAATGCGGCATGTTTGCCATATACGCCCGAGTGGATTGACAGCAGAATCTGCTTGCCTTCCTCGGTGGTGACGCAGCGCATGAGGACACCGGATGCACTTCTTCAGTACAGGTCTTCTCCGACAACTAAGAAATTCTTGCTTCGACGTTTAATTCGTTTAGCTTCACTGTGATCTTCTGGGAGTTCATCATCCAGGAGGAATTTGAGAACAAGAGTCCGCCAATCTTTACATAGGTGCAGCGCCTCGTCTGTTGCCGGGGTAGGTTCGCCTCCCGACTACTTGGCGCTGGTTTCTTCTTGATTGATGGCTCCATGAGTTGCTCAATGACGATCCCTGTCGGGACTGCCTCTCGCTTGGATCCCATGTTTGCCAGCTCGTCTGTAGCGTCATTGTATTGTCGTAGGACATGTGTTATCTCCAGCCCGTCGAACTTGTTTTCCATCTTGTGGACCTCCTAGCAGTATGGCGCCATGGTGTCGTCGAGGCATGTCCAGTCCTTCATGACTTGGTTTACCACAAGTTGGGAGTCTCCTCGCACAACCAGTCGACGGATGCTAAGTGATATGGCGATGCGGAGCCTATGGATGAGTGCCTCGTACTCAGCGACGTTGTGGGAAGCCGGGAAGTGGATTTGTAGGATGTACTTCAGTTTTTCGCCGGTGGGGGACATCAGTATGACTCCAGCGCCGACGCCGCCAATCCGTAGAGAACCGTCGAAGTATATTGTCCAGTACTCTAGCTTCGCTGTTGATGCGGGCAAGTGAACTTCTGTCCACTCGGCCACGAAGTCGGCTAGAGCTTGTGATTTAATTGCTATCCGTGGCTAAAAGGTGATGTCGAATGCCATCAACTCAAGCGCCCATTTAGCGATTCGGCCGGTGGCCTCGCGGTTATGCAGGACGTCCCCGAGTGGAAACGATGTGACCATCGTGACTTGATGTGCTTGGAAGTAGTGCACCAGCTTCCGGACAGTGATAAGTAGGCCATAGAGTAGCTTTTGGACCTGCGGATATCTTGTCTTTGAGTCGGCAAGAACCTCACTGACAAAGTAAACTGGCCATTGAATTTTCTAGATGTGACCCTGTTCGGATCACTCGACCACCAGCACCGTGCTGACTACCTGAGTAGTTACCGCCAGATATAGCATTAGCTGTTCTTGGGGCATCGGTGACGCCAACACGGGGGGCGATGTGAGAAATTGCTTGAAGTCTTCGAAGGCTTGCTGGGCTTCGGGAGTCCATTGGAAGTTGTCTGCTTTCTTCAGTAGCTTGAAAAAGGGCATACCCCGTTCGCCCAGTCGGGAAATAAATCGACTGAGTGCCGCCATGCAACCTGTCAGCTTCTGGACGTCTTTCTAGTTAGTCAGGGGAGCCATATTCATGATTGCATTGACTTTCTCCAGATTGGCCTCAATGCCACGACGCGAGACGATGAAGCTGAGTAGCTTGCCGGATGGCACATCGAAGGCGCACTTTTCTGGGTTCAACTTCATCTTGAATCTTCGAAGATTTTGGAAGGTTTCTTCCAGGTCAGCGACGAGGTCTTCTTTGGATATGGTCTTGATCACCACGTCGTCGACGTAGGCTTCCACGTTGCGCCCGATCTGAGTGTGTAGACACCACTGAATTTCACGTTGATACGTTGCTCCAGCGTTTTTCAAACCGAACGGCATAGTGATGTAGCAGTACACACCAAACGGCATGATAAAAGACGTCTTGAGGCAGTCCTCCTCCTTCAAACTGATTTGATGGTATCCCAAGTAGCAGTCGAGAAAGCTGAGAAGTTCGCACCCCACAGTTGAATCCACCACCTGGTCTATCCTTGGTAAACCAAATGGGTCTTTGGGGCACGCCTTATTGAGATTGGTGTAGTCGACGCACATGTGCCATTTACCGTTTTTCTTTTGGACCAGAACTGGGTTTGCCAGCCAATCCGGGTGGCAGACCTCTTTGCTGAACCCGGCTGCAAGAAGGTTGGTTATCTCCTCCCGAATAGCATCTTTACGGTCTTGAGTGAAGCGCCGCAGCCGTTGCTTGACTGGCTTGGTGTCTATCTTCACGTTGAGAGCGTGCTCGATCACCTCCCTTGGTACGCTCGGCATGTTGGACGGTTTCCACGCGAAGATATCCTTGTTGGCCTGGAGGAAGGTGATGAGCGCGTCTTCCTATTTGGGGTCGAGTCTGGTCCTGACTAGAGCAGTCTTGGAGGGGTCGGAAGGGTCCAGGAGGATCTTCTTCGTGTCCGAGTCCGCTGAAATTCCCGACTTTGCTGCTTTTTTGGCCGGAACTGGGTCTTCCTCGACTTCAGTTGTGACGGCTTGCCGAATGCTGTTGTGTCCGACTACCGCCTCTTGTGATCGAGCCAACTCGCAGCTCTCCTAGTCGCAGGTGAAGGCTTGCTTGACGTCGCTGCGGAGGGAGAGGACTCCTGCTGGCCCTGGCATCTTAAGCACCATATATGTATAGTGTGGTACTGCCATGAATCTGGCGAGCGCCGGTCGTCCAAGTATCGCGTGGTACGCAGTCTCGAAGTCGGTGACCTCGAAGCAGATGTTTTTTGTGCGGAAGTTATCCCTTGTGCCGAAGGTGACTGGCAAGGTAATCTGCCCGAGTGGTGTTGAAGACAGGCCGGGAATTATCCCGTGGAAGGGCGCCGTACTCGGCCGCAGATCTGAACGAGGGATCTTCATCTCATCCAAGGTCTTGGCGAAGGGAATATTGAGCGCGCTGCCTCCGTCTATGAGAACCTTCTTCAATCTGATATTCTTCACGACCGGGTCCAGGACTGTAATGCCCAGAAATTCGCACCGAAATTCTGAACATTAATGTTTTTAAAATCCCTGCCCAGGAAAGCCAGGGTACACAAATCCAAGTGGCCATACAGAGAGTCTTACAAACAGAGTAAAATTATATTACATAATGTAGCGAAAAGGTAAAATAACATCTATGAACATCTGGCCTAGCAACAGCTTCCATCCCACAGGCACCTTGACGGCGGAGCCAGCCTATTCCTCCGGGTGATCCTTGTCAGACGCATTCTCCAACACTGAGGGGGGAAAAAGGGAGCAAGGCTGAGTACCACCCACAGTACTCAACAAATCACACCCACAATTATGCATAATCACAGGGTACAAGGATGAGCTGGGGTTCATTTTTGCGTAAAAGCAGTTGCAACAGGTAGTAGTTCGCAAACAGTAAAAAGTTGATTTATTAACAATATTAATTCACCACTGATTAACGCTATACCACGTTAACTAGGCCCAACCATTCCCAACTAATTGACGCTACACCACATCAACCAATCTCCACTGGTGAACGCTACACCATGTTCACCAGACACCTCCGGTTACTGTTACACCATGATAACCGGACTCCACTGATTAACGTTACACCACGTTAACCAGTCACCACCGGACAATGTTACACCACGCTGACCAGTTTTTCCCGATCAACGCTACACCACGTTGACTAGGCCACGCTGATGAATGTTACACCACGTCCACCAGGCGTCATTGATGAGTGTTACACCACGCTCACCAGTCTCCACCGACTAGCGTTACACCACGCTAACCGGTCACCCCCGGTCAACTCCACACGTTGACCGGACTCGACACCTTCCACCACACCAGTTTCATAAAACTAGATTAATTATCTAGGGTGAGACTAATCACGGTGAGTCTTGGCCAATGTGCCCATTACCGCGGGCGCGGCTATTCGAATAGTTTTACTCTGATTAGAGGTGTACAACTGTACCCACAAGACATAGCCCCACACACGTTCCCGTGTGCTAGTACATCACCACGATGTCCCGTGAGAGGCTGTGACAGGACCGTTCACGCCACCCTTCCCTAACCATCCACACCACGCTGAGGTTGCACCTGCCGATAGGGCACGCTATATTGGCCAGGCTACCCCCCTTGCGCCACGGTGAATCCGGCAGCCGATCAACCCTACTCCGGGCCGACCCAACTCCATCACGCCCACCCTCTTCTTCGGTGCCTAGGAGAGGGAGAAGAAACACTTCAAGCCCAGCCGTTGCCCACGCTGGCTTGTGGCAAGTACGGGAAGTTGCCCAAGTGGTTCGCGTGAACCGGTCCTTAATTGCCATGGGTATGACAATCAAAACCATACACCCACAGCCCACCATTTAGGTCCAAATTAAGTAATTTACCAACAAGCTATCCAAAGTTTCATTTTTACGACATAGAGTCGAGTCATATAAAAGAAATAGTATTTAATTCCCATGTGAGCTTTGTTACTAAGCATGACTAAGCAACCTAAGAATTGTAATCTAATCACATTATTACCCAGGTGACAAGGATTCAGGTTTCAAAACTGAGCCTAATTCCTAACATTGTTTAGGTAATTCCCATCCACATGAAATATTGAAATAATGCAGTTTATTTGAGTAAACAAAGCAATTTAGCGAAAAATAGGTACAAAGTGATCAAGGTAACCGTGCGACTTGCCTTGCTCCGGCTCAAGGTACTCTGCTACGATCTCGAAATACGTGGGAGGATTACCGGTGTCGGATTCTACAACAAACAATACATAAGCAATTAAAAACAGTACATGGGGGCTAACAAACATGGACTGAAAGTATTTTTAATGAATTCTTGGCATTTTTCTGGATTTAATGAAATTTGAATGGACTTAATCGGAGTTCGTATAAATTAGTTATGACACGTGGAGGGACAGTGGAGGGATTTTTCCCAACAGGATGACTATCATGGGACTCCAGAACCAGATCGACCGCCCGAAGAAGGAGGTCGCGGAACTCAAGGGACAGCCGCCACCCGGTGGAGCCAGGATCCAGCTGACTCTGAGGATGAGGACCCTTCCTCCTGTGTGTGTTCAATTGGCCCCCAGGAACGGGCCACATGTACCACCACCAGCACCAGCTCCAGCCCCAATACCAGCACCGACGAGCGGATGGATCACCGCGTCGTCTAGCGACGATGCCTCTCTGGGAGGCACCAGCATCCACGGGGGCTTCACCTCCACCGACGACAGTAGCTCCTCCAGCGGGTCCTGCACCCACAACGAGGCCAGTTCTTCGGCCCACAGAAGTGTGGATTACGTGGGCGGATCCAGGAGCCGCACCGACGACGAGGGGGGCGACGAGCAGGAGCCGGAGTACAACTCTGATGATAGCAGAAGCTGCTCAGAGCATTAGACGCGCCACCCTTAGTTTTGTCGTTTTCTTAGTTTGATTTCCTGTTTAGTTGTAATGTTAGGAATGTTTGTTTTGTTTGGGGATAGTGGCGACATACCGTCTGTTGTGGTATGTCCGCCATAATTAGGAGTTGAACTATTTTCCTCATGTTTCCAACCAAGAATTTCAGTTAATTTAATTCAGCCACTTAATCATCACTCCTGTTTCTGAGCCACCTGTTTTTCTTCTTCCCTCCCTCTGCTCTCCTCTTCAGATGGTGAACACAAGGAGCGGTGCCCGTGCTGCCAGCGACGCTAGCGCCACCAACCAACGAGAAGGAGCACCTCAGAATCAGGGAGCACCCAACCACGTGCCACCACCACTACCGGAGAACCCAACCTTGGCACAGGTTATAGCCAATCAGAACCAGATGTTGGCCATGATGATGCAACAGATGCAATAGAACAACCTGCAGCAGCAACACCAGCAACCACACAACCCGGCCATTGCCCCTCAGTCCAAACTGCCTGAGTTCCTGAGGGTCAGGCCGCTGACTTTCTCCAGCACCACCAACCCGATGGATGCCAACAACTGGCTGTTGGCAATTGAGAAGAAGCTTAACCTCCTCCAGTGCACTGACCAAGATAAGGTCGCTTTCGCTACTCACCAACTCCAAGGTCCTGCATCAGCTTGGTGGGACAATTTCCTGGTGGCCCGCACCGCTACCACGGAAGTCACTTTGGCAGAATTCTGCCACAATTTCCAGAAGTCTCAAATTCCGGCGGGGATTGTGGCACAGAAGAAAAGGGAGTTCAGAGACTTGGTCCAGGGGAACCGGACAGTCACCGAATACCTCCATGAATTCAACCGGCTGGCGTGCTACACGCCTGAGGATGTCCGCACCGACGCGAAGAGGCAAGAAAGGTTCTTGGACGGGTTGAACGACGAGTTGACCAATCAGCTTCTCTCAAGCGACTACCCAGACTTTGAGAAGCTGGTGGATAAAGTGATCCACCAGGAAAGCCAACACAACAAGGTGGATCGCAAGAGGAAGGCTGCCTAGTTCCTGGCTCACAAGGGCAACACCAGAGGCCGCGGATGATGTTGGACCAGCAGGGTAGACCAGCCACCATGATCGTCCGTCAACAGCGCCTGTTCCACTCGGGACACTCCGGAGGCAGCAGCAACAGCGGGCAGTACAACCGTCAGTCCGCTCCATGCCCACCAATGGCGCTAGTACAACAGGGTCAGCTGCGGAAGGACAACGGGGGCAAGAACTACGTCTGCTACAACTGCAACGAACCGGGCCACTTCGCCGACAAGTGTCCAAAGCCGAGGCGAATAGGACCTAGGCCCACAGCTCCCCAGCACCCCAACGCCAACCAGCAAGTGATAAAGGGGCGCGTCAACCATGTCTCTGTAGAAGAGGCGCAGACCACACCGGAAGTGGTATTGGGTACGTTTCTTGTGAACTCAATACCTGCTACCGTACTTTTTGATTCTAGTGCAACACATTCCTTCATATCCAAGAAATTTGTAGGGGCACATGGGATAACGGTAGTGGAACTCAAAATCCCCATGAGGGTTCATACACTTGGGAACTGCATGGTAACCGCTCACTATAGCCCTTCAGTGAGCTTAGAAATCCAAGGATCACCTTTTCTAGCCAATCTTATCCTCTTGGAATCCAAAGACCTAGATGTCATTCTAGGAATGGATTGGTTGACCGACACAAAGGGGTGATCAACTGCGCGGACCGCACCGTAACGGTGACCAATTCAGAAGGAAAGTTGGCTAGTTTCAAGTCATCGGTGCCGTTGCATCAAGAAGCAAGCTTGAATCAAGTTGCAGCAGAGCAACCGTCAGAAGGGGGGACGAAGCCAGAAAGGAGAATAGAGGATATTCCAATAGTAAAGGAGTACCAGGATGTGTTTCCGGAAGACCTACCAAGGATGCCACCGGAAAGGGAAATTGAATTCAGGATTGATTTGGCACCTGGGATAGCACCAATATACAAGAGGCCGTATAGAATGGCACCGAACGAGTTGGCAAAAGTCAAGAAGCAAGTCGACGATCTGCTACAGAAGGGCTACATCGAACCAAGCACATCACCCTGGGGAGCGCCAGTCATCTTCGTGGAAAAGAAAGACAAGACAAAACGGATGTGCGTGGACTATCACGCACTAAACGATGTCACCATCAAGAACAAATACCCCCTGCCGAGGATTGATGATCTTTTCGACCAATTGGAGGGTGCTGCCATTTTCTCCAAGATAGACTTGCGATCGGGCTATCATCAGCAGAGAATTCGAGAAGAGGATATACCGAAGACAGCCTTCACCACGCGGTATGGGTAGTATGAGTGCACTGTTATGTCTTTCGGACTGACAAATGCACCTGCCTTTTTCATGAATCTGATGAATAAGGTATTCATGGAATTCCTGGACAAGTTTGTGGTAGTGTTTATCGATGACATCCTGATCTACTCGAAGTCAACAGAAGAGCATGAGCAACATCTTCGTTTGGTTCTTGAGAAGTTGAGGGAGCACCAATTGTATGCCAAGTTCAGCAAGTGCGACTTCTAGCTGAGAGAAGTGCAATTCCTCGGACACATCATCACCGCTTAGGGAGTTGCCGTGGATCCAACGAACTTGGAATCCGTCACTAATTGGAAACCGCCTAAGACAGTGACACAAGTGCGGAGTTTTCTTGGACTTGCGGGGTACTACCGCCGGTTCATCGAGAACTTCTCGAAGATTGCTAGACCTATGACACAACTACTGAAGAAGGATGTGAAATTTGCCTGGACATCCGAGTGTGATCATAGCTTTGATGAACTTAAGAAGAAGTTGGTTTCAGCACCGGTTCTGATCTTACCGGATCCTAAGAAAGATTTCCAGGTATACTGTGATGTGTCCCGCCAAGGGCTAGGGTGCGTGTTGATGCAAGAAGGTAGAGTGGTAGCCTATGTATCGCGCTAGTTATGCCCCCATGAGAGCAATTACCTGACACATGACCTGGAATTGTCCGCAGTGGTCCATGCTCTAAAGATTTGGCAACATTACCTCATCGGTAACCGTAGTGAGATTTACACGGACCACAAGAGTTTGAAGTACATATTCACCCAGCCTGATCTGAACCTCCGCCAAAGAAGGTGGTTGGAATTGATCAAGGACTATGATGTGGGGATACATTACCATCCAGGGAAAGCCAATGTCATGGCAGACGCCTTGAGCAGGAAAAGTTACTGCAACACCGCTCAAGCAGAGGCATTGTGCAAGGAAATGCAGCAGGAGTTTGAACGATTGAATCTGGGCATTGTCGAACATGGATTCATGGCAGCACTAGAGGCTCAGCCCATGCTTTTTGATCAAGTTCGTGAGGCACAAGCGAATGATATAGAAATCCAAGAACTTAAGAAGAACATGAGAGTCGGAAAAGCTCAGGGTTTTACGGAAGATGAGAACGGGACAGTATGGATGGGGGAACGTTTGTGCGTTCCAGAGAATAAAGAACTCAAAGACCTAATACTGCGGGAAGCCCATGAGATGCAGTACTCCATTCATCCTGGAAGCACAAAGATGTACCAAGATCTTAGAACCAAGTTTTGGTGGGCCAGCATGAGAAGGGAAATCGCCGAATTCGTGGCACTTTGTGATGTGTGCCAGCGAGTCAAAGCAGAACACCAACGGCCTGCTGGATTGTTATAGCCACTCAAGGTACCAGAGTGGAAGTGGGAAGAGATTGGGATGGATTTTATCACTGGTTTGCCCCGCACATCGTCAGGGTATGACTTAATCTGGGTGATTGTCAACTGACTCACCAAAGTTGAACATTTCATCCCGGTGAATACAACGTATTCGGGCAAGAAATTGGCTGAATTGTATATGGCTCGTATAATGTGTCTACACGGAATACCCAAGAGGATCGTCTCCGATTGTGTTAGTCAGTTCACTTCTAAGTTTTGGCAGAAGTTACAAGCAGAATTGGGAACCCGACTGAACTTCAGTACAGCATATCATCCACAAACAGATGGTCAGACTGAAAGAGTCAATCAGATATTAGAGGACATGCTGAGGGCTTGCGCACTAGACTTCGGAGGAACATGGGATAAGAGCTTACCCTACGTGGAGTTCTCGTACAACAACAGTTACCAAGCCAGCTTGCAGATGGCACCGTTTGAAGCTCTGTATGGCAGGAAGTGCTGCACACCCCTTTTCTGGGATCAGACAGGTGAACGTCAGGTATTCAGAACTGACGCACTCAAAGAGGTAGAAGAGAAGGTGGCCATAATATGGGAGCGTTTGAAGACGGCTCAATCCAGACAGAAAAGCTACGCTGACAACCATCGCCGAGACCTAAGCTTCAAGGAAGGAGACTACGTGTATCTTCGTGTCACACCACTCCGCGGAGTACACAGGTTTCAAACCAAAGGAAAGCTAGCACCTCGCTTCGTGGGACCCTACCAAGTGCTAGCCCGTAAAGGCGAAGTGGCATATCAGTTGAGCCTCCCAGCTTCGATGACCGGTATACACGACGTGTTCCACGTGCCACAGTTGAAGAAGTGTCTGAGGATAACAGCGAAACAGGCAGATCCAGAACAGATCGAGATCCAGGAGGACCTCACCTATGTGGAGAAGCCAATTCAGATCCTGGAGATCAGTGAGAGAAAGCCGGATAATTAGGTTCTGCAAGGTACAGTGGAGCCATCACTCAGAAGAAGAAGCCGCATGGGAACGAGAAGATGAACAGAAGTCCGCCTATCCCCACCTCTTCGCCAGCACTTCCGAATCTTGGGGACGAGATTCCGTTTAAGGGGGGTAGGTTTGTCACACATTGATATTAGCCACACTAAATAATACCTAAAAAAATACCCAAGAAAATGAATTTTAAAATGGCAACAATAATTAATTAAAGGTGTAAAATGCAAAATAATAATTATTATGGCCAGGAATATTTATCTTATGTTCCCTGTGCCAAATACATTAACTGGATTTTTAGTGGAATTTTCAGAGCACTAGAGCGATTTTTAATAAATCAAAAACGTTCACTAGAATTAAAATTGCCCTGGAAAATCTTTTCTCTTTTTTTCCTTTCTCTGTTTTTTCTCCTGGGCCACCGGCCTGCTCCTGTGCCAGCCTCCCCACGTGCCACAGGCCTGCTCCTCCTCGGCCTCTTCCTCCCCGGCGCTGGGCCGGCCCATCCTGCGCGTGCGCCTGCCTCTCCCGCTCTCTCTCTGCGCTTGGGGCCCACTCGTCAGGCCGCGTCGCCTGCGCGCCCGCGCTCCTCCCCACTGACAGGCCAGGCCCGCCTGTCAGCATCGTCTCCCTCCTCCGTCCAAATCGGGCGGAGGGGAAAAATCCCTCCGCCGTCCGATTGGCGCCCGCGCCCGCCTCCTCCCGCGCTCGCCTCTAGTTCAAACGGGTGCGGACCAGGTCCGGCCCACTCCCCCACGTTCCCCGGCGTTCTCACCCACCCTCTCTCGCGAATCACGCGCACGATCCCCACGCCACCGTCCTCTCTCCCGTTGTTGACGCCAAAAATCGCCGGGATCTGGTTCGGCGTCGGGTTGACACGCGAAGGCCTGGGAGATTTGCTTTACTCCAGTGCAGGTCCTAAAATGTTGAGGTTCGTAGGCGTGCCAGTCAATTTGACCCTGTAATTGACAAGGAGGAAAATGTTAGATCAATGAGCCAATCAGCTGGAAGCCGATCTAGACTCGTTTCATCGGCCGATGGCCGATAAGCACTGTAGCACTTATACATCGACTAGAAGCCGATGACGGCAGGAGCAATAGCATAATAATAAACAAGTATGGCGCTAGCCGATCATCGAAGGGATATTTAAAAACCGGCTATAAACTTGGCAAAATAACCAGGTAGAATGCATAAGTAAATAAATCAAATAAACTCTAGCCGATCATAGTTTAGTGTTACTGGTATTGCCGTGAAAATGTGCCCCATGCTCGGGCCCTTGCTTATATCGCTCCCGGGGTCTTCATCCGCTGTCCGGGCTCGTACCCGGGTCCTTACCTAAGCTCGTGCCGGGACCTCGCTTGGGGGTCGCGCCCGGGGTAACTGCTTGTACTTGCACCCCGCCCCCTTGGATCGGCAGATAAACAATCGGCTAGCCTTTAGCCGATCAGTAATCAAATAATACAGCGCGCAAGAATATTAATAGGTTGCAATGACATAATGATAGACATAGATTGTGAGCCAGCCGATATCGAACAGATAGCATATGAATAGAAAGGGCTAGACGCACGATTATAAAATAAGACCATGATAAACGTAGTCGGCTTCAAACATAAGATAACTTATCGGCTAAGCACTACATAACAACATCGCATAACCCCATCCGCTCATCAAGAGTAAAGCTATATCGTCAGTCTATGTAGATCGGACCCAACGTTTGCAACACAGACGCATGATGATAACGATACCTCAATGGGCCAATAGATATAATGCGATCTGTGATGAAGATAACTTACCGGCTAAATACACGTCCGATAAGCGCCTCAGCGTAACATGACTTACAGGATCGGTTATATCGGTTAGCAGTTTTAGGAAGTCGACCTAACGCGATGCAGCAAACTGATGATCAACCAGGCTGCACGTAACGGATCGTCATGCGCACGAATGTGATGTGAATGATACAATCAGCATCCTATGAGATCAACCTACATTGATGGCGAGCTAGATACATACAGTATTCATGGTAAGACGACTACATAAACCGACTAGAACAATCGGACCTAACGAGGAAGTCTAGCCGTACTTAGCGGTCACAAACGCAGTACGGACTTACCCTCTCTCGTAGAAGTATCGACTAAACCGATGCAGCCCGGCATCGAGAAGCCACCGATTCGTCGACAGCCCGGTGCGATGCGCGAAGCTTTGTATTGCATCAGTTAGTGTGTAATTACAGGTGCCGGGCCGTACTATTATACCCCAGTTAATGAGTCCTTATAGACTCATACTGATTTCCTACTCCTAACAGCACATGCTAACTATCATGACCGAACAACAGACCGGTCAGGTTCCTAAAGATAACACCCTGCGCATAATTAACTCAGGATACAGTAAATACCTGCAAGTACGGTCTTCACGTCCTTCCTTACTCGGCCTCTCTATTCGTCAGTTGCTGCAATCTCTCCTTTGAACGATCTTACATGGGTGCTGGTGACAATTTTGGCGTTAAACATGCCCCCCATTCGGAGCTTCTTCTCTCACAGATTCGTGAATTCTATACGTTTTGGGCCCTCGATTTTTTCTACGAGGGCGGCCCAGGTACCCACTGCCATAATTGTTTGAACAAAGTCCTATGGCTCGATTCCAACCCGCTCGCGAATGCACACATTTTTATACAAACGCTTCGTCTCCTTTGGCTTTTTTTACGCTTTCACACAGAGCACCACCGACTTCATCTTCACAAATCTTCACCAAGACTCTCGAAATCCAACGAATCGTCGCAACTCTTTCTGCTGGCCGTTGATCCTGCATCTCTCCCACCTCCCGCGATGGCTCACCGCTCCTGCCTTCCTGAAGGTTCTTCTCACGAACCGATTCATTTCCCCCATCTGAAACTCAGACGACCCTGATCTGCTCCGTTGTTCATCTGTTTCTAGCGCCACTGTTCTTGTTTACGTAGCATCGTTCGCGAGACCAGTCTTGATCCAGCCGCGATTACAGCAATTTTTTCTATTATCGGCACATGACGGTAGCGAAGACCCACCGTTTCATTAGCACCGAGACCAGCGTATTCCCTTCACAGACTCGGTCCCAATGATCACTCAATTGACGGACCAAACAGCTTCCAGTTACAATGGACGAGCAAACTGTCTCGGCATGGAGAGAATTGGTACCTCAGGAAGGTGTCCGGCTGACAAACGAACCTATATGGGAAGAATCTCACACTCGAGACCATGCATCAAATCTTATCTCTGGAACCCGTTGAGAGCAAACGAATCTCACTATGTTGCATACCGCTCATTACTTCTGGTCGATGACATCTCAAGGCCTTCACTTTTGGGACGGGGCCTACTGACCACCTTGCTGAGATGTGACCCTGCTCACCTGTCTTGAACAACGAGCTACCTCGACCCCTAGGCTTCGCTCAAACCTGCTAATCGGCTCAGCAAGATATCGGCGCTAGTCCGGTAATATCTCTTCAAACAACGGCGGCTGGATCGGTGTGACCGGAAGTTTCTATTCTAATATTGGTGGAGCCGATTTGTTTTGTGCGCGGCAACCCTCGGTCGGCGGTACATGCAATGATTTGGCGAATGCTGGCTGATCGGAAATAAATCCCCTTAGGATTTCTCTTGGATAGCCTCCTCCTGCTTCATCAAGTGGCAACTAAGTTATTCAGCGGCCAGACCGTCTCGGTCACATCGGGGTCCTGGTGTTTGTTAGCTCTGGACTCTATCTATAACTCAAAGCTGTCATGGTTCTCTCTCGCATCAATCCTTTCGGCCCGATAACAAGACCAGTCCTGTTCTCCGCGAGCACTCTATGGGGATGCATCGGCCCTCTCGCGCCAAGGATGAGCCCCGCTGGACATTGGCAGTGTTCAAGATTTTACTATGGTCTACAGGGAGGCCACTCTCTGTATCTCGTATAATATGGCTCATCATTTGAATGCTTCTATATTCTCGACCGCTCAAAGCTATGGACATGCATGAATCCAGGCATCTATCTACTCGGCCCACCCTCCGTCTGCTGACAACTGTTCCTTCTGAGACGAGCGCGCCTTCATATCGAGTTTATCTCCATCGTCGGTTCAACCCTGTCTGTTTGGCCTTAGTCAGCTTTCAATCGGCTCTGTTACTTCAAATATCGGCACTCAGGTCGAGGCATGTCAGCAAATGCCCATGGATATGCGGAATGCGATTTGCAGATTCTTCTTCTAGCGCGCCCCAGAATATCACTTGTATTTCAACACCAGCTTTCTGTCTGCCGCATGAATGGTCAGATGGAACATCTCATTTCAAATTAGCGGTCAAATGCTATATGTTCTCCCTTGACTGAGTACTCGAACTACTGTGACAAGAAGGTAAACACACAAAGCATCACATACTTCCATCATTATCTAACATTATTTTGAGCTGGCGTCAGCCCCACGGGAAAAGCAACACGAGTCGCCGCTCAGCATATACACCCATCGGCCGCCCAGCCAGACGCTTAAGGCGCCAACGCCTCACCCATCCACTCGCGGCTGCCTTAGCTGTCGACGCGCCCGGCCGAGCGCCCTCACACGCGACCGAAAGCCGGAAGAACCGTTAACAAGACAAGTCACACCTCCCCTGAAGAAGCAGAACCCGCGCACGCATCAGCCCCGCGACCTTGGCCACCCCCCGAAGCGGTCCCCTCATGGCCGCTCCTCAAACAACATCAGGCCTGTCCTCATGAACTCCTCCCGTGTCACGTGCACCAGACCGTCCGTCCATTAATATCTACCCCCCCCTTCATCCTCCTATGCCACCGGCGCACCCACCCCTCTAAGCAATTGTGTCTTCCCCCCCCTGCACACGCCCACGCGGCACA